>CBVK0100097815.1:0-30802 GCA_900067695.1 Picea abies
GACTTCTACACTCCCTAATGACAGACTCCAATGTTTGTTTAGGTGGCCTTGGAGAATTTACTCTCCAACCTATTCCAAGGCCCTAGCCTAAGCTAATGTGTGCACCCTACAAAAAAAAAGGTCTATTTGATTTTATTTAGCGTTGCTTTTAGTGGGCCTTTTTTTTAAATCTCAAGGTATGGCAGTGAAACTAATGGTGTGTACAGCAGACTTGAAGCAAAATGCATATGAATGCTGAAAACAAACTTTTTCTAACATGCAAAAACCAATAACTTTTCAAAAAGAATCTTTTTCTTTTCAAGCATGACAAGATTTTCCAATCAATAATCCTACAGAATTTTCACTCGGATTTTTGAGCTACTTATGTTTCAAACTGACCTGAAAAACTTATACAATAAAAACTTCTTTCCAAGCTAGTGACCTAAACCATGAAATAAATCTTTTTCACTTTAGTTTTTTCTATGCAACAAGAAAGAAAAATTCAAACCAAAGGTACAGACCAAAGGAGGGATGTCCCTAGTCTGCTGACTGTGCAGTGCCAGGCTCCAAACCTCTGAGAGGAGTTCTTTTCACCACAGGAGGGGATGACTGCCCCACCCAGGTTAAAAAACTACCTACCAGACCCGCGACTGTCACCAATACAGCGCGCGGGTATCCGCGTGCTACGCTTAAGCAGGCCGCGGGTATCCGCGTGCTAAGCCTAAGCAGGCCGCGGGTATGTTTAAAAAATAAAAAAAAACACACACAGTCAATCTAGTCCTGAAAAAGACTTCTGGTACTGACAACCAGAGTCCCTGACAGGCTGAGATGTTGTTACTTTTAACAGAAAGAGAAAAAAAATTTGCAAAAAGAAATGCTAATGGGAAGAAACGCACCACAAGACAGACTGAAACATCAGACAGTAAACTACCCAAGATCCAGACAGGATCCAGAAAGCCTCCTGAGAAGGTAAACTTCTGACAGGGGAAGAGGGGACTGCCTCTTACACCTTCTGGTCACTACACGCTACTGAAACCATTACAGGGCGCGGGTATCCGCGTGCTGTAGAAGGTTAGGGCGCGGGTCACCCGCGGGCAGGGCTTCTGCAGGCCGCGGGTACCTCTGTGTGTCCCGGAAAGAAAAATGCTGAGCGTCAGTCAGAGAGAACTGGTATTGATCACCAGGCTCTCTGCTAGCTTTCGACTAACAGAAAACAAAAGCAAGCAAAGAAATTGAAAACTAAATTCTTTAAACTACCGAGCCCGGAAACCCTAAGAGTGAGACGAATCCCCAGTGGAGTCGCCAATTCTGTTGTGGGGTAATCTACCCTACGGACTAATAAGCTAGGGTTCTAAGCCTATACGCAGATCATGACCCTTCAGATTTCAACTTTAACCTTCTACCCAAAATCACAACCCCTTTTCTCAGACATGCACAAGAAGAATGAACTAACCTTATTCACTGAAGGTCGAAGTAGATTCTCCGTTGAGTTGTTGTCTCCTTGCTGTTGCTCCTTCCACAAAGCTTTCCCTGCAAACAAGACAAGAACAAGACATGCATACTACTGATCTACTAGGGGGTTAGATGTAAAACACAAATCAGATAACATAGATGAGATTTATGTATTTCGGGACGGGAAAAGTATCTTTTTATTAACATCAATACAAATCAACTTACAATGATTTCCGAGATTGGCCACCGTTCCACGATCCTGATCCTGGGCTCTTCCTCTTCTTTCTGTCCTCCAACTGCTGCTGCATGAGTTTCTCCTAGAGCTTGAGGCAAGGCTAAAGGGTTGGGGACAAACTTGGCTTGGCAATTTGGCAGGGTTTCTTTGCTATCATTTTCCTCCTTTGAATAGTACCCCTACCCCTCCTTTTATAGGTTAGAAGGTAGTTAGGGTTTTGAACGAACTCTCGACCGAGTTTTAGTTAACTGACAAAAAGCCTCATGTCCCGGTGGAAACTTCCCTGTTTTTGTGTTTTTTTAGGTATCCGCGGGCTGTGGTGGGCCTGCTAGCGGGGCCCCCGCGGGCTGTAGTGGGCCTGCTAGCGGGGCCCGCGGGCTGTAGTGGGCCTGCCAGCGGATTCTTTTTACAACATGGAGTTTTTAGAAGAGTTGTTCAGCATGGCTTTGGCAATGAAGGGCAATGAGTTGGCCTGATGCCAGGTAAGCAGGGGTAGTGCAATTTAGGGTTATAACACTACCCCCGATTTCCCATGGGATGTGCTCCACCACAGAGTGCTCTTTCTTTCACAAGAAGCCTTCATGCCTCCTAACCAAAACCCCATATACGCAGTCAAAACCAAATATTTTCTCCCATCAAGGTATATAGTTTGGTTCAATAACCCTATCCCTGCCCCCAACTCTTTTGAAGAAGGCAATATGGTCAATATTTCCCCCACCATCAAAATCGATATTTCCATCAAATATGGAATCGTAGAGGAAATCACCATTGGTGCCGCATGCTCTCCTGAAGAAATCACCGCCTACAAAGCTCTCTTCCAAGAATACCGAGACATTTTGCTTGGTCATACACAGAGATACCTGGTCTTGATCCCTCTATTGTTGAACATCGTATAGACACCTGGCTTGATATCACACATGTCCGTCAAAAATAGCGTCCACTACACCCATCCAAAGCAGTAGCCATCAAGGCCAAGATTGACAAATTACAAGCTTTTGAGTTCATTTACCCCATCGCCTATACATCATGGGTCTCCAAACCCATCTCTATTAACAAAAAATAGGACACCATCCGTGTCTACACAGACTTTTGTGATCTCAATCATGCCTGTCCCAAAGATAACTTCCCAACGCCTTTCATTGACCAAATTATCAATGATTGCGTCGGCCACGAGGCTCTGTCCTTCATGGATGGTTTCTCTGGCTACAACCAAATTCAAATTCATCGAGATGATCGGTGCAAAACCACATTCACTACCCCTTGGGGAACCTTTGTGTATCATGTCATGCCTTTTGGCCTCAAGAATGTCGATGCCACTTTCCAACAGGCCATGACATACATCTTTCATGATCTGGCTCATATCATCCTCGCATACTTGGACAACCTCACAGATCTATCCAAGAAATGCACTCAGCATCTCAATGATATACGAATCATCCTCCATAGGTGTCATCAATACAACATCCACTTGAACCCCCTCAAGTGTGTCTTATGCGTCACCGTTGGGTGCCTCCTTGGGCTCATCGTTTCCCAATGTGGCATTGCCATGGACCCCCTTAAAGTCCAAGCCATCATAGAAATTCCACCTCCTCAAAATTTATGCTAACTACAAAGCCTATAAGGAAAAGATAAATTTCTATGATGCTTTGTCCCAGATTACACCACTCATTAACACAGCTTCCTTCACTTGCTACACCATGAGATCCCATTCCACTGGGATGAACATGCCCAAATCACTTTTGACGATCTTAAAGCAACACTCTCCAATGCCCCGTTGATTAGTCCACCCAAATATAACCACGACTATATCCTCTATATATCAACCTCAACCGTCTCAGTCGTAGTTCTCATCCAACTAGGGGACGATGATCGTGAGCATGTAATTTACTACATTAGTAAAAATCTTTCAGGGACACCCTTGAAATACAATCATGAAGAGAAACCAGCCCTTGCAGTTGTCCTCATAGTCTAGAAATTGCGCCATTACATTCTACTTCAAACAACAAAAGTCATAGAAGATTCGAACCCCATGCAATACTTGCTCAGTCGTCGGAAAATTAACAGTAAATTTTCCCGATGAATCGTCATCCTTCAGGAGTATGACCTTGAATTTTCAACACCCAAGAGAAATAAATCCCTCATCCTCACCAAACTCATCACGAAATTTTCCTCTGATACTACCAGTACCCCCGTCAATACTGACTTCCCTGATGAAAATCTCTTTTATATCCCCTCATATGACCCTTGGTACGGTGATTTTCTCGTCTACCTCCAAACACATAAATTTTGAAACCACATCTCCCGAGACGATCGTCGATGTATTCGTCACCAGGCTCCCCGCTACCTCCTTATCAGTGATATCGTATATCAATGAGGGGTTGACATTGTACTCCGTTGATGTTTTACTATCAATGAGGCTGATCAAGTCTTGAACGACTGCCACAGTGGCACCTACGGGGGCCACCTCTCAGGGATTTCCACCTCAGAAAATCATTCATGCTGGCTACTTTTGGCACCTGCTCTTCTACACCTAGTCATCACTGCAGGCCCATTTTGCAAATGGAGCATCGAATTCATGACTTGCAACCCTCTGTCTAGAAATGGACACAAATACATCGTTGTTGCAGTCGATTACTTCACAAATTGGGTTGAATCCATGCCTACCTTCAACAACATCACTGACACTACAGGGTGTTTTTTCTTTAACCATGTCATCTCCTACTTTGGAGTCCCCCTACAGTTAATCTTCGATCATGGGAAACACTTCGAGAATGATATTTTCATTGAACTCTCCGCTAAGTTAGGATTCTCCCACTAGTTCTCCTCCCCATACTACCCTCAGTCCAATGGAAAATTAGAAGTGGCCAACAAGGTCCTCAAGACCATGTTGTAGTGCACGGTAAACAAACATAAGACCAATTGGCACCTTATGTTGTTTTCCGCACTGTGGACTTATCACATAGTAGTTAAAACTACCATTGGTTTCACACCATTCCATCTAGTCCATGGGGTTGAGGCCACTCTTCCCATTGAATGTGAAATCCCCACATTACGCACCGCTATTGAGATATTACCCAACACTGCTCCTATGGAACAGTGTTTGCTGAAATTAGAGTCATTGGATGAAGACCATCGGTCTTCATTACAGCACAATGAGGCAACTAAAAAGCGATAAAAGGCCACCTTTGATCGCCATGTCAACCTTCGGTCATTTAACGAAGGTGACCTCGTCCTTGCTTATGATATCTCTCATGATACCCTCGACCATGGCAAGTTCGAATCATTATGGCATGGACCTTATATCATCCAACATTGTCTCACTAAAGGTGCATACATCCTGACCTCCCCCAAAGGTCACCCTCTCAAATAACCTGTCAATGGGTTGTACTTAAATAAATTCTATGCCTGAGCGTAGCCATTCTACACTAGGCTTGTTATTTTTGTATGCTTTTTTTAGATTTTTTAGTCTTTTTTTTCATGCCTTATGTATAATCCACCATTTGTGTTATTGACAGATGCCTCCTCCATTGGCCTGCCACATCAGTTACCTCGAAGGAGCTAGCCATTGGACACAGAATCTCGCTTTGGCCGCTTGGGCCCTCTATTCACCCTCACATGAGCTACTCCACTCCTGCGGCATATGCTTGGGTTCAGCAACCAATAACCAAGCAGAATACACAATCGTCATAGGCCTCCTCACTGAGGCCAATCATCACCATATTCATTACCTTATCATTTTACTCGATTCGCAGCTGGTTGTCCTCCATCTCAACAATGTGTACCGTGTCCGCGATCCTTGCCTCTTTCGCAAACGCAAGTTAGAATTTTATCTCGAAAGTTTGATTCAATTACATTTACACATATTCCAAGACAATTTAATCAAATAGTAGATAATATGGCTAACCTAGTGTTAGATTGGCATTTATCACATCAAGATACTTGTACGCATAAATAAATCATCAATAGTCTGTCAACAGCATATAGATTAGACATCATCAAAAAGCACTAAAAAACATCAACACAAGTAAACACCAGAAAGGTCCCAAAAATGTATATCCATACATATATATATAGGTCAATGTGTCATCAGTGTTTACAAAAAATAGTACATCAAGTACAACATCCATAGGTAGGTAAACCACCTTACCCCTATAGATACAAAACGGTGCCACACCACCATACACAAAATGGGCTCACCAGCCTATATATATACAAAAAATACACAAATATAGGGGTACTCATGGTGCCTCTAGAGTTCCACCACATGGCCCTCTCTCTAGAGGAGGGGCCCCACCAGCTAGGGGTCCCTCAGGTCCCAAAAGCAATCACCCAGTCATCGTCATCCTCGCTATAGTTTCTCTCCGAACCACGGTCCGCCAAGTTGTCAGCACACCCACACACTTCTCTAGGACCCCCTCATCTAGGATTCATGACCACATGCCCGTAGGCACTCCCTATAGTACTGCCTCCAACTCTCCCCCAGCCTCCAGCGGAGGAGCATGTGATGGCCCTACACCAGGGTCATCAAATCGGCGTCACCTAGATGCTCTCTCATCCTCAACAGGCCTTTCCCCAGCATCATCCCGTCGTTGTCTCTCTCCTGCCTGGGGCTCTCCCCATTGAGGTCTCATCGGCCTCTGATGAGCTAGCGCTCAAACCAACTCAACCTCGCACTCATTAGGTCCAACATCTACACACACAAAAAACAAATGGTAGCATCAGCATCCATCTATACATAACAAACATGCTATACTATCTAAATATCACATCATACCTCTGTGGTTGAACACCTCTCCTGGGGGTAACACCATCTCCTGATCATCCCAGAAATCCACCCCAAAATATGGATATTGCAGTATGATCTGTGGCATCTGACGCTACACCTACTCAACCTCGGCTGTGAAATAGTGGCCACCCTCCCCACCACCGTGACGAACCAGGATCGTTAACCACCGCCTCAATCGTGGCTCTCGCACACCAGGTGCACCCAACAGAACTCTAGGGCGCAACATCGACACCCTCTGAAAAAACCATGCCACCAAGATATACCCAAAGGAAAACTCCCCCGAGTTAGTAGCATGACACCTGTAAAGTTGCCCTACCATCTTGGCATGGAACATCAAGCCTCAGGAAAAATGCTTGCCTGACAGTTCCCTCTCCATGATCCTCAGCTGACCTCCACTGATCCAATGAGTTGCGAGAGACCTGTAGACTCTCACAATCATCATTTCCATGAAATGATGTACAAGATCATCCATCGCCCTAATACTAACCATGGAGACAAACATAAATTTCTCCCCGGAACAATATCTCTGGGCTAAGACAACCAATTGCCCATCGTCGGGTACTACGGGCTTCACCGATAGTGGGGTTCCCTGAAAAGGGAGCCCAGAAAGAAAATATACATCCTCCATCGTAGTGAAGGCTAGCTTCTCACCCCACACCATAAAGGAATGCAGGTCAGGGCTCCACATCCTAATCAGACACTGCAAAAAGATACTCCTATGCCCGCACTAGCGAACACTCAAAAAAATTCAACATCCCACAAGCTGCCAAAGTGTCTCAGACTGTTGGCTCCCCATACCTCACTGCCTCCCTCAGGCATGACCAGTCCCTCTCTCTCTAATGAACCAACATCGTCCAAATGATCACCTGTATACACATATGCAGCACTTGATTAGCCATCACAACCCATAAAAACATCAAAATCTCCAAAAATATAATTTTTTACACCCTTCAACTTTGCCTCAAAGGCGTGGTTGTTTTTCCCCACAGGCGCACACACATGCGCGCCTATTCATCCCCAAGCCGTGCACTCATGCATGATTGTTGGCCATATAGAGGCACATTCATGCGCCCCTGTAAAACATACAGGCGTGCATCATAGTGGTCCTATTCACTACATAGTTGTGCACACATGCGCAGCTATTAGGAATACAGACGTGCATGCCATGCGCGCCTATTTATCACATTAGGGTTCCCCCATGCATAGATGTCTGCATTACAGGCACACACCCGTGTGCACCAATTTATCAATCGCCCACGCACTATGGGGCCCACACCCACAAAACCCATGTACGGCCCTCCGTACAGGCCCTGCCCAAAAACAGAAACCCTAATTCTATGCAAGAGGATACAATAACTAACCTGAAGCTCGTTGATTCTGAATCGGCTACCTCGGTCTACCAGAATCTCTAAATCTCCTCTAAACTCACTTTTCCACCCAATAAGATAGCAGGTGCAAATGAGGTGGCATTAGGAGCCCTATAGCTATATATAGTCCATTTTTCCAAACTTCCAGACTCAATTCCAGGAGCTCCGGGCACCCGTTTTTTTGATCTGTCTTTTGCCATGGGATCATTACCCTGTCACCTACACAATTCCATTTTTCAGGCCATTTTCCATCCTCAGCCCCGAGGGGAATTTTCCTCATATGATGCTCAGGTACACATGCTTACATTCACATATTATTGAATAACTGTTATATGATCTTTCTCTTCAGATATTGTTCATGTCGGGTATTCAGTTTTCATGTGTGAAGGTACTTAATCATCATACGTCAGCAATCTCCCTTCAAGTATATCATCAACATTGGCATGTAGTCATTCCCTTTGAATATCAAATTGCATCTCTCAGTGACACCCACCGATATTTGCCTCTAGGATCCCTATGCCCAGATCTGCAGTACTGTCACCTCCACTGCATTTCAGTACTGTCACTCGATAGCGCCCTCCCTCACATGAGTTGTCCCATTCACAGTTCCCCTTGTCACTTTGACACTGATGCTTTTTTCACCCTTTAGTGATGGGAGTCCCAATAGTCTTACGCATCATCAAGAACCAGCCACATACTCCTTCTCCTCATTATGCTAGCTGACCCAATGGACTCCCAGGTTACTTCATCATGGTTCTATTTTAACTGCACCCCCGTAGTATCATTAACCATCCATTTTCATCCACTGTCAGTTTTCCCATATGCAGGTTGTCCTCCATACATTTCCCGAAATATAGAAACCCACCTATGGGGCCCTCACCCTCCACTTTTTTTCCAAACAACTTGTTCCATCATCGGCCAAGACATATTACACAGGGGCACCCATTTATGTATCTACACAGTCATCCCAATTCATTCTTTATTCTTTCATTAATTGTACAAAACCTTTTTCCCCGCATTTACATAGCTTTATGTTGTTGCCTATAGTGACCTTCCTTTTTTTGGAAAAGCAACCCTTTTCTCCCTTGTTTGGGGCATTTTTCACTTCCCCTCATCAATGACATTATCCATAAACCACGAGTCTCTTACCGTCCATACACCTTTTTTATCTCTGTGTTTGTCCATTTTTTCGTGCCTCTTGCACAAGTCACCCTTGTCCAGTCATCCCCCTGACGCTAGATTCAATTTTACAGTTCCTACCACTTTGCATATATCCCCAACCAAGGGAAATATTGAGTCTCACCACATCTTGACTTCGTCCATGTACCTCATTAGTTCTTGATCTCATCTAGTGGATTTCCTGAAGCCCTCTGCTTCTCGAAGTCGCATCTCCCTTTTTGTCGACACAAGCACAGTTTCCAAAGGGGCAATTGTATCTTGACTCTCATTATCTTTCCAATTCGTGTCAAACAACACAGAGAGAACCATCATTTCTCTCTATTGTCGTTGACCCCCACAACATTCGACTTCAACACTTTATCATGTGGCGGTGGGTATTACTTTGTGACTATTGCAGTTATTTTTATATATATGCCGAAGACCTCTGAAATTGGATAGACTATCAATGTCTACCCATTATCGACACTTCCCATAGGTGTCCTTACTTTTTTCAGAGTTAGTTCACCATCTGCATTTTCCTCTATTATTATCAAACCACCCCGGAGGGCGCTGCAATGATCTACATCAACACACAACTTCAGTTACCGTATTACACATTTTTTTTTAGTTACATAACATGAGCATGAGGCATGCCTGCCTCGTTTGTACACAGTTTTATTTTCACCCCTTGCGAAAGGTTTGGCTCTTATAGGTTCCCCTTTCCCTCCAATGGGTCTCTCTTGATACTCCCCACAACGCTCATTCTTACAAAGGTACTCTCAGTAGAAGAACATTGATGTATTTCAGCTATATGTATGCTCCTAACCTCATCCATCATGGGGCATCTGTTATCACTGGAATTTCATCCACAAATGGTTAGAGGAATCCAACATTCTCAAAACACTCATTAGTTCACTCATGGACCAAAAATGCATTTCCAAAAGGTTCAGAACTATACAACCAGTTATAAAATTAGAATGCACTGAGACTACACAGGGAGTGTGTGCACATGCACCATCCAGAAGCGCAAGAAAATCACACATGTGCATGATGCGTGATTGTGGATGCAGAAAACCATGCACCCCTCAGAATGGAACATTTATGATATTGGTCGACCTTCTACCCACTTATGGTTCAGCTTCCAAGTCAATTTGACATCCAAATCTCGACTGAATCAGATTAGGAGGCTAGTCAAAGACCTAAGGGTGCCCTAAAGGGCCCCTTGTTCACACTAAGAACTGGTTACGTAATGCCTCAAAGCTATGCTATATAAGAAGGCCATGGGTGCACTATATTTTCAAGGAATTCATTTATATTGTTATGTTGGTTATTTTCTCTTGGAGGATCCTCTTTCCTCATCAAGAGCATGCAAGCACCATTTCATTTAGCCATTCATATTACCTCTTGAGTGAATGTGCTTTGGATTCTCTTCACCATTTCAACCTAGTTTGTTACTTGTAAGAAGAGCTCAATATTTGGGGGTCCAGGAGCCCTCCCTTGGAGGAAGAGGGGACCCATATACCTCCCTTTCTCTTTGGTGTTTTCTTTCCACTAATACAATCCTTTCCATTGGTGGCATGAATGTTGTTTATTTCTTGTTCTAATGTCCTTATGAACTCTAGTTTAGTTTCTTTTAATGCTCTTAGTTTAGTTCTTTGCTTATCTTTTATGTTTTATAATTCTAACTCTTTCCTTCACCGTTGTCTTGCCTAGATAACCCAACTGGGCTTGTAATCCTCTCTATTTTTCTCATTTAGGTGAAAAAAGAGACACAACACTCGGCCCATGATGAATCTTGTATGGCATGCGATTTGACTATGTTGTGTAAGTCGACAAAGTCATCATGTGTACCAAATTTGGGAAGGCCGATGTCTCTCATTACCTGGTTGATATTGATCCAGCTTTTCTCACACTTGGCCCATTTATCTTGGATTTCTTGATGAGTTTCTTGTGCCATTTTTGCCCAATATTCGGATGATTTCTTTATATGATCAAGGTTGCTTTCTTTTAACAGCCGAATGGCATGCTCTTCAATATCTCGGCCCTATTGAACCGCGTTGATATAGTCAAACCTTTCTACGGGTTGTTGTGCTTTCTCATACCACCTCTCCATATCCTTTCACATGCCCAATTCCATGAGGGTGTCTTCTTGTAGCTCAGCTATCTTTGTAGTGAATAGGTCTCGTTCATCTGTAAATTTGTTGTAGGCCTCCTTGAATTCACTCCTTAGGAACATCGCGGCCTGTGTGGTGTCCTGGTAATACTTCACCAAGTGGTGCAAATGTTCCAATTCTTTCATAGCAGCATCCATCTCCTCTTCATCTCTCTTTTCTCTGTCCAGGGTGGCATCTGTGATTGACATACTTGCACCGATAAGTTTGGATGTTTTGGCATGCTCTGTATTTATCATATTTTCCTCTGTGGTGATGAGGATGGAGCGATCTAGAGTGATCCTTCTCTTCTTGGTGGTTCTCTATATGATATATTTTCTTGTCCGATCATAAGTGATGGCATGCATGTCAGCAACTTCATCCATGGGTTCGGGGATTTGTTGGTCTCCCCAGGTGAGCTTATTTCCCAGGCTCCCGATGGTATATATTTGTTCAAGCATGGGTTGTTGAAATTCCTCCCTATGTTTTGAAAGTCTAGCTTATGTTTTTTTCTCATCGGGAAGTGGAGCATCGATTGAAATTGAGGCACCGGGGGTAGTCTTGGTACTTACATGATTATCGGTCATTGAGACATTGATATCCTGCTATGGAGCTTCTTCCTTTTGTTCACCCAACCCTGGCTCGTCTTTCGAGCTATCCACTTGGGTCTCTAGCACATCAGGTAGCTTAATGTCTAATACACTATCTACTTTCTGATTTTTTGGAAGATGAATTTGAGCGTCGAGAGTTGAGAAAGATTCCTCCTCTAGCTCTTTTTCCTCTATGATTTGTACAGGGGTCACTAGGGATACCTTCAGGCTCTCTTCATCATCATAGATGTTTATCAATTCACTGAGGGGGTTTGGTGGACTTTCTCTCCCTGATATTTTGAGTACCTTCGGCTGGGTTGAAACACCCTTGGTGATTCATCCTATGGCATTGTAGTTTTAGGTTTGTCTAACCCAGTGATTTCATCAATGTCTATAAGTTCAGGGTGGCTTGGGCATGTCTAGCTATCATCTGGGTTGTCGGCAGGGGACCTTTTCATTCCTATGAGGTCTGGGTCATCTTTTAGCTGATCAATTATTCACTGCACCTATTCAATCATGAGAAACACCCTTTCCCATGCGTCATGCATCATAGGGAAACCTTTATCCTGCACTGGAGCTACCAAGGGAACCTTTGCTGCTTCGGCCGCTATCATTTCTTCTCTGGATTTGAGGGCCTCCTAAGTTGATTTCTCTATGGTTTTAGTTTGTTCATATAGGATCATGGCTCTGAACCTGGTCATTTTTGGATTGGCCATACTTGCCACCACCTTGTCCCAATATTGGGTATTTTCTGTGAATATTTCATCTTCAAATTTGTCGTGGGCGTATGGCCAGCAGGATTATACTTGTGAAGCATGTTTCAAGACCAGACCCTTTGGATAGTTCTTACAGAATCAGTTTGTCTGGAATATGAACTCTAGCTATCTTAGCCCTTATTTTTTGGCTTGAGTTGTGTCCTTCACCATGTAGAAACCTACATGGAAACCATAAGGTATGAACGCTTGTTTCTTGTCCTTGACCATAGTGGAATTGTAGCCTTGCAGGATGGTCTGGTAGCATATCTCTCCCACTACAATTTGGTCAGGGACATGCACTATTAGAATATGTGTTCTCTATTAGCCTCGAACACCCTAATGTAGGTATCACACTTGTCCAAGTACTAGTGGCCTACCTTTGATATCATCTTCTTGGTTGCAGCCAATAGTCTCGGGCATTCTTTCTTAAAAAGAATGAAATAAATTTGTGTGATGAATTCATTAATGATGACATAATAAGACTTCTTGTACCTATTCTCCCATAGGATGTTGAAATATACATGGACTGGGAGCTCTGTGTTGTGCTAGATCAAGTTCATGCCGACGAAAATGTTTGTGGCACACATGACATCAAGTAGATATGAAGCCATGTAGAAGGTTGGTGTCTCTCCCTCCTTCAGCATCTAAGCCTGTTGTATGCATATGCTCAATTTCTTAGAAATGATGGCTCGCCAATTGAATTTTCTCCTAGAAATGGCCACTGTGTAAGCTAGAGGCATCCATGCCTCTAAAAATCTGGAGCAATCCTTCTCCCCATATAATCGACAAATGAGAGCCATCAGGTAGATGTATGGCTCCCTTAAGTTGGTTGTATGGTACCATCTGGTGCTTCGGCTAGTTTATTTATTATCTTCTTTCCACCATGAGGCCATCACCTGATTGGTGTCATGGTGCTCGTAGAATTTTACAACAAAATATGTATTCAGTCACTCCTCGAGGTCTCTATGATTGTAATAATTTTGTACTTCGACCGATAAGAACACTCCGACACAACCACCATTATCATAATTGATCAAACATTTCTCTGTGTTTGTGTGGTAGATGAGCCACTTCAAGAGTTCGACACAGGGAAAGAAAGGGGTTTTGATAGCCACCATATGAAGGTATGACCACCAGATGTTCAGGAACACTTCATCGTCGAGCACTCTAACATCAGGATCACTGTATGGGATGTATTCCAGGTATTCCTCCTGTATTATATTTTTAAAGATCTCTCCCCAATGTGGGAGTGTCATCGTGGACCATGTGCTTGCCTCTGTATACCCAAAGGTCAGGGTCTAGATGAAATCATTCTTCGTTGATGTTTTGATGACAGCCTCCGGTCTTGGTGTGAATTCCAATTGTCTTACAACCCCTGGGGAAGATCCTTCTCCTACCTCTGGTTCTTTCATCTTCGGCACCCTCATCGATCGTCTAGTGGTTGGATATCTTTGCAGCATTGTTCATGCATTCAAAATAAAACTTCATAGATTGTGTATAGAGCAACACCGGATAAAAATATATGAAGTGTAAACATGTTAAATCCACAGACTTGGGTACATACCTGTAAATCTTGCTAAACCTGGTTATTTGATACTCACGGGATCTCTGTAGCTTTCAAATTGCTCGTCTTTCTTCTTCAAATGCTCTGAATTTCCTTGCACGTAGAATGACTCTGCTTACAATTGCTCAAAATAATTTAAACCAGTGAAGAACTTACCGTGTCGCATCAGCCATTCAATTCGGGTGATGAGTGCAATTTAAACATATTTGTCGCCAAATCTATGTAACTGAAATTCATCTTGGGTTAATGACGGAGGCACGAGGGGGGTGATGTATTCTATCAATAATTTAAAATGGCCATGTTGATTGGCGCACGAGGTAGAAACTAATGCGGGATTTGGTATTAATTAGCCCCTTAAATTCCCAAAATATAATCGTATCTAACGCTAAAACATCCCATCATGTCGCTTTCTCAGTGGGTGAGTTAGGGATCGGGGGTGTGTTACAATATTTTCATTGATGTCCCTCACCAAAGCTCTGATGCCTATCAATCTCATCGCATAATTTTGTCATGGAAAAGTTGACTCGGAGGTGTGACTAGGAATTAGGGGACCAAAGGAAACGACTTGGGGAAAAACTAGATTGTATGGTTATTTGATCTGGAACAGACACAAGGCTTTGAATATAAGAGGCCTAATACGTGTGTAATAATCAGAGTCAGGGATTTATTTAAGATATTTTTTTTAAAACATACCTTAGCTTGTCGATGCCAAAAAAATATCTAGGATCGACGATTGACGATACCTATCACGTGTTTTTCTACGGATTAGCTTCCTCAAAAGTTTCGATGTCGAAATGCATAGTGGATCGGCAATCGGGAAAACTCTTTAGCATGGTCACATTGATCATTGTGATTCTTTTAGGTCTTCCCTGATTCCAATAGGCACGTTGGGTATTGGCTATCGGCGATATCCTTTATTTCTTGATTAATGATTATTCCCATCGTCTTTTACCGATGCAAAAGAGAAATTAGCTATCGGCGATATCCTTTTACAAGACATTAGCGCAAACAAAAATTATTTTTTACTGATGCTGATGAAGAGCAGTGCTCGGTGACTGGGGTTTCCCGAGTGGCTCTTTTCCTTCTTTGAATTCCTTCCAATGTCAAATCTGATTTTGTCGGGCGAAGTGTTTTGGATTTTGATTCTTTATTTAGGCGTCACGGTGCTTTTTTAAGTCATGAGTTTTTATAAGTTCATAAGATCTGAAAATATAATGAGAATCAAAATAATAAGCAAAAGAAAAAACATTTTACAAAAATAAAGTTGAATCAGATATTGCAAAGATCAAGTGGTACCCAAAAAAGTAAAAAATTGGCATAGGATTTTTAGGGTGTGTTGAGTGTTCAACAAATGGCCACTTGTTGGGCGAAAACAGAGTCTTTTATCTTTCCTTGGGCTTGGATAATGTAAAATTTGGTTAAGAAATTAACAGTTTTTTAATCAGATATTCTTTTACCCTTGCATTTGAAATTTCCTCGGTTGATGCATTCGGACCTGCCTATGGGATTTTCAACCTTTATTCAACCTTTGTTTCTTGTAACCCTGACTCATGCCCCCTTCTACAAGAGTCTAGTAAAGCATTCACTAGCACTAAGTGTTTAGTTACCCTCCTTCACTTTCTATGGTGTTGCTCTATTGCCAATGAGCATCCATAGCCACAGTGGAGTCACCTCGACATCATAGACCTTGATCTATTGCCAGCGAGAGTCCATAGCCCCAGCAGAATTATCTGCATACCCTCTCCTATTGTGTGCTCATTTGAGATGGTTTATTTTTTGTTTCAACAGAATGCCCTAAGCGAGTGGGAGAGGAGGATTTATGTTATTTGCAAAAGTGAAATGGTTAAGGTGAAACTTGTTAGCTCTATCTCTGAGGTAAATGTAGTCCTTTCCAGCTTACCATCTTCCCTTAAGGTTTCACCAGACCACTAGGCAGACCCTTCTATTTTTCTCCAAAGTTGTTCATCTGTGCAGGTTAGATAGAGAACCCCTCGAAGCAACCGCAGGTTCCCTAGCATTTCTTGTGTTGTACGTGAGAAATGATTTAGGAAGAGAGTTCGTCATATCACATGATTTGAGGTCAAACATGTTTTTTTTTAAACACAATATTCAAAAGCGCAAACATACAAATAGCAAGAGATAAAACAAAAAATGCATTTCGCAATCGACGTATATAAAATAAACATCATGAAAAACATAAACACAAAATCTCCTTTTTTTTCATTTTTTGTTAATGAAAATATTGTTTTAGGGCTTGGCCATTCACCGGGAGGGCGTCAAGTTCCCCCCTCAGATTTTGTAGTCGATAGGTGCCTAACCCAATCTTCTCGACCACTTGAAAAGGTCTGAGCCATAGATTCTAAAACTTAGAATGTTTTCCTTTAGGCTCATTTTCTCTGTCCCACTTTAGTTCTAAGTCTCCTATTTCAAAATTATTCTCTTTAGCCTTATGCTTATCAAACCACCTTTTAACTATATTTTGGTGATCTATGAACTTTGATTTATCTTTCTCCCTTTCTTATTCCAACATGAGGAGTGTATCAATTCTTTTTTGTATGACTGATGAGGGTTGTCCTCTAGAATCCTAAGCAAGTTGAAGAGATGGAAGATAAAGCCCATTTGGGAGAATGGATTCTTGTCTGTATACTAGAAAGTATGGATAATTCCCTATAGCTTCTTGTCTATGTAAATCTATCAGCCCATAAATCATTATGAAGTGAATTATGCCAATTCCTCCGGTTGTCTGCAATTGTTTTCTTTAATATTCTCACTAGGTTCTTATTAGTTGATTATGCCACTCCATTTTCCTATGGATAATAGTTTGCAGAGTATCTAATTATGATTCCTTTGTCTAGAGAAAACACTTTTAATAAGGTGGAATAAAAGCAAGATGCATTATCAAAAACAAGGACAGGAGGCACACCAAACCTTGTGATCAGTTGGTGTTCTATGTATTGGATCACCACATTTTCATTTACATGGGTCAGAGGGATGGCCTCTACCCATTTTGTGAAATAATCTGTGGCGGTGAGTATGTATCTATGATGTTTTGAAGAGCTCAGTGTAATCTCTCCTATCGTATCTAACCCCCATTGTTTGAATGGCTTGGAAATGGCCATCAGTTGGAGTGGGACAGTTTCTCTCTTCTCCTTCCCCGCGCTTATTTGACAAGTTTTACAGTTTCTAGCGTATGTGTGAGTGTCTCTTAATAGAGTAGGCCAGTAATAACCAGCTCTCAGTATTTTATGAGCCGTGGTGTTTCTTTCGAAATGTCCACCTGCAGGACCATCATGGAGCTCCTTCAAGATATTGTCTACATCGTCACGTTTGAGACATATTAAAAGTACCCCATCATAATTAATACAGAAGAGCACTAAATATATGAGGCAATATTGTGAGAATTTTAACCTTAGGGCTCTCCTTTCCCTAGAGATTAGGTTTTCTGGGCAAGTCCCATAATGCAGGAGATAAGTCAATTTCTCATACCATGATTCTTTCCCTGGTGAGAGGTATGAAGCTTCACCATGCCATAATGCCAATTCATTCTCCCATCTAGGGTCTTCATTTAGTTGGTCCTGGGCTTTAGCTTCCAGTTTGCATAATCCTTTTCCTTTAACCAATTTAACAAGTTTTATGTCTAGATCAAATTATTGGACTACTTCCATATAGTTTCCTCTTCTTTCCCCCATATCCTATTGAGTGAATAGTGATCAAACTGCAGGGTGAGGCAATATGACTTTGGTATGATTCTTAAGGATGTAAGATCTGAAATGTTTCACTACCTTGTATACCACATAAGCCTGCTTGTCTATAGCGGGGTAATTTAGTTCATCCCCTTGGATATTAGTTATCATGAATTATATTGGGGCTTCATTGTTGTCATCATCCTTTTGAGTCAAAACCGCAACCAGTGATTGGTCGGAGACAAAAGTGTAGAGAAAGAAATCTTTGCTGAAACTGGGACTTCATAACACTGGAGCCTGAGATATTGCAGTCTTAATATTTTTGAAATACCTCTTTCGTTCATCATCTCATTTAAATTTAGCATATTTATGAATCATTTTTTGTAAGGGTTTGATAGTTTCAGCGAAATCGGGGGTGAATTTTCTCACAAAATTGATTTTCCCAAAGAATGATTGCATAGCCTTTTTTTGTGAGGTAATGGAATCTGAGATATAGCCTTAATCCTTTTTGGGTCTATGTGAATTCTTTCTTGAGATATAATGTATCCTAACATCATACCTTCCTCGACACTAAAAATAGTTTTCTTAGGGTTTAAGGATATACCGTATTTCCTACACCTTTCAAAAATCTAGGTTAAGTGTTGGATGTGATCTTCTTTGTTCTTTGAATATATGATTACGTCATCCAAGTAGACAACCACACATTTTTTTATTAGTCCCCGAAATGCTACGTCCATGTCCCTCTGGAATTTTTCCCCTGCATTGATTAATTCAAAGGGCATATGTTTCTAAGTGAAGGTTCCCCACTTGGTTAGGAAGGTAGTTTTCAAGCAGTCTTATTCTGAAACTAGAACCTGGTTGTAACCTGAGAAACTGTCCAACATGGAGAATATCTTGAATCTAGACAAGGTCTACAAGAGTTTCTACATTGGTTGGACTGGGTAGTTGTCCTTTTCTGAAGCTCTGTTGAGGTTTATGAAATCCATGCATAGGTAGATTTCCCCAGACTTTTTCCTTACAGGAACCAAATTTTCTACCCATCCAGAGTGTCTGACCTGGAAGATAATTTTGGCATATAATAGTTTCTTTAACTCCTCACACATGAGAGGTTCCAAGGATGCATGGTATTTACAGAGCTTATGTTGGAAGGGTTTCACTTCAGGTTTCAACGGGATAGTGTGTTGAATGATATGAGTATCATAAGTTTTCATATCTCGGTAGGACCATGCAAAGATATCTTGATATTATCTGAAAATTTTGAGATAGGCCTTCCTTTCCTCTTTAGATATTGTCTTGTTGAGATTTATGTTTTTGGGGTTTTGGGGGGTTCCTAAATTTATGGCTTCATGCACGGGGCAAGAACTCCTCATATTTGTGTTCTTTAACCCTTTGAATCTTTCCCTTAAGTCAAACAGTTTTCTGAATTGTCTATTCCCTTTGGTATTGTGTGATACTTTGGTTTATCAGTCGGTTGATCGGTTAAAGGATCTGTTTCTATTGATTGGACCTGGAATACCTCATCATCAATAGCCAAGTCTTTGAAACTATCTTGGTTAGTCAAAAAAATTATGATCTATTCATCTCCTTCAAAGACCTTCCAATTAGAAATATTGTTGGGCACCGATGGTTTGTAGAGTAATTCCATAGTGAACCGGGAGGCTTCATAATCTTCTAGAGGTGATAGCATTGAAGCAGTGGTGGCCAGAGAATTAGCAAGAATGTTCTTTGCTCTGGGGATCGCTGTAATTTTCAAAGCTTTAAAATTCTCTATTAGCCTTTGCACTTCCTGTTGGTAATTATTCATGTGTGGAGAGTTGCAATGTATAGTATTCCTTATTTGTCTAATGATGATTTAAGAATCTTCGAAAACCTTCAATTCTTTAACCTTCAATTCCATGTCTTTCTTTTGCCCTTGTACTAGAGTTTCTAATTCAGCGATATTGTTTGTGCATTTGAACTCTAGTCTACACGATAGAAAATGACATTTTCCTTGTGGATCAATGAGAATGCACCTTGTCCCCGACCCTTCTTATGATTTAGAGCCATCAAGGTATAAATTCCAAACTTGTGGGAAAAACCTATCAACTCCCTCTTTCTTGTCACTTTCATCTTCCCTTCTTGTTTGTTCTGTGATTTCTAACGCAGGTTCTTAATAGAAGAGGATTTCTCCTACCGTTGTCGGTAGTTTCTCTTGAAAAACCATTTCAGAGTTTTGGGAAAGGGGGACATTAGATGAGAGGGGGGAGTAATTCTTGAAATGAGAGTCACATGAATAATTTCCTAGCACGGGGAAATTTTTCGATGAGGTTTCATTTAGGGTTTCTAAGTCAATGATAGTATGTTTTAGATATCTTTCCCTATCAGTCCTAATCATATTTGTGTGCCCCTTTAAGGTGAGCCCAGTATGTACTAAAGTATATGTTAAACTTCTTATACCAATATTGACTTAATAACAATCCATAAGATTCTGGGATATCTACTACAATGATGTCAATTACTTCCATAAATTTAGGGTGTGTCACTATTCTGATCATTACATCTTTGAGTTCTCCAATGACCTTCACCTAGGTTTTGTCTAGTTGTATCACATTATTATTGCTTTTGAGAAATACTGCATTTAATTTTTTGCAAATAGAAAATGGCATAACATTGGAGGATGCCCCTGAGCCAACCAAAAAATTATGGAGGTTTTTGTTGAAGACTTCAAACGTCAAAAGGAACGGTGGGACAAAAGGTTTTCCCTTGTTTTCCTCAGAGCAGGCGTTCACAGTTGGTTTATTTCTTAGATCTGAGGGAGTTAGATTTCCTCCTTGGTCAGTGCTTTTCATGGGATTTTCTACTGATTTCAAAGCTTGTAACAAAAAGTCCTTTTGTTGAGGGATTCTACACATGTCCATGACCAATATGTTTGCCTTCAAATTCTTCAAATATTATACTATGTTGTAGTCTATCTTGGGATATTCTCATGTATGGATGTTTATAGGGTTTCTTCGGGGAGAAAAAGGTGCTTTTGGGTGATCGGGAGCTAGTTTTCCTTCCGAAGTTTGGGTCGTGGTAAGGTCGTTTGAAACAGGTTGACCCCTACTTTGTGTTTGCACAGCCAAGACTTCTGTGGGTGGCTCTTGAACCTCGGATAGGTCATCGAAAGGCATGGGTATATCAGGGTCCCATATCAACATGGTTGTTTCTTCCGATGGATCAACTGCTTCCTAATCAGCAATATTCACAGTTGAGTCGCTTGATTGTTTGGTTAGGGAAACTTCATCTAGAAACTGATTGGCCATTAAATTCATGGCATGCACCCATTGAGGGCAGTCTCTTTCATAGTGATTCTCTTGATGATAGGTACAAAAAGAGTTGTATGCTACATTTTCTAGATCAATGTTTAAGTTGGTTGGGGTAGGTTCAATTGCTTTGAAAGGTGGATTTCTTTTGAAAAAGGGCTTATAGGGCCTCTGGCCTTGGTTTCCCTCCCCTACACTTCTGTTCATGTCTATGATTTCGTTTGACAACCTCTTTACCATGTGTTGTAGGTCTTCTATGTCTCCACCTCCCTTTTCGAGACCTTGTTTTGTTTGTTTCCCTGGGGGTCTAGTTAGAAGTATCCCTCTCCTGGGAGGAGGTTGAACTTCTTTCTTGACTAACGAGACCTGGCCTTCTTTACATCCTTTCATTTTAAATTATATCATTTTTTCTTCCTCAAAATTCTCAGCTAAAGTTTTTTTGGAAGCCCTTTTCACAAACATGGAATAGAAGCTAGGAGAGCATTAGCATATACTTCGATTTGCAACTCCTAAGTGGGTTTAGCTTTGGGTTGGAATTTGTTTAATATAGTGGTAAATATTTTATTTAATTCTTTAACCTTTTCCTTTTAACTCATGATGGCAGCAAATAACTTGGCCATCAAAGCTCATGTAGTGGTTTCTTCAGCAAATTTATCTAGAAAATCCTTTTGAAACTTCATCCATCTAGTTATGGATCCTACAGGTAAGTTAAAATAACACGTGGAGGCTAAATTATCGAAAGTGTAGGGGAAAATCCTGCATATTACGTCTTCATTTTGAGCATTCATCAGTCTGATAGCTAGTATGAATTTTTTGTTATGGTCTTCAGGTAATCCTGAGGTTTCAGGATCAAATTTAGGGAGTAGCTTCTCTGGATGTCGGGGAAGGTTATGTACTTGTCTAGGGATTTCCAAAGCATCTCTATACAACCAAGGTTGATTATTATAAGGTGGGTTTCCTATTTATTCATCATGGTCATTGTTACCTTCCATGTCTTCAGATCCCGAGCCAAACCCTTTTTATTTCGAAAAGTTGTCGGGCTCGGAGTAGTTTTTAGTCGGTGTTTTGGGGATTAGGTTAAGAGGATGTTCGATTTCTGTGAGAGCGAAATATATCAGGTCTTCTACTGTGTGCACAAAAAACTATTCAGGTGACTCGACCATTGTTCTTCTTATTTGTTTTCTTCGAGGGAGTAACGGAGCTAAGGGTAGTGCACTGATCTCTCAGGCGTAAGCTCTTGTGATTCTTCCGAATTGGTTCAATTCCTCGTGAGGAAGAGTGTAGGGTATATCAGGGAACATATTTTCTTCCTCATGTTGGGGTGAGTTACTCATTTAAGGAGTACTCAGTGTGTTTGGGCTATCTTGGGAATGACTAGCCATGCATGTCATCGACCATGGCTAATAGGTCGATCTTCCTTTGCTAATAGGTTGATCCTCCTATTTATAACATACTATTAACTAAAAATAACTACTAAAGTGCAACTAGGTAAAACAAAGCTTGCCACATGGATATTTCTTCTATCAGTCTTTCTAAGAGTCATCACATGATCTCACTTAAGTGGATGACTTTTCTCATACTCTGACCACTTGACGAAGATATCCTCGCATGTGTTACCATACAAGAATCTATGTTGTTTCATTGGGGCCGAAAGAATCTCTCTTATCTCTACTGCTTGTGCCTGATACTTGACTATTCTGGCACTTAACTGTTGCAACATGGCTCGAGCTTTGATCAGGTGCTCTATGAACTACCACACATGTCCTGGAATCAAGTCTATCACCTTTTCTATTTCCTCATCCCATGATGAATCTTGTTTTGTGTGTGATTTGACTATGTTGTGTAAGTCGACAATGTCATTGGGTGTGCCAAATTTAGGAAGGTTGATGTCTCTCATTACCCGGTTGATATTGATGCAGCTTTTCTCACACTTGGCCCATTTCTCTTGGATTTCTTGATGAGGTTCTTGAGCCATTTTTGCCTAATATTTGGTTGATTTCTTTATATGATTGAGGTTTCTTTCTTTTAACACTCGTATGTCGTGCTCTTCTATATCTTGACCCTATTGAACCTCACTGATATAATCGACCCTTTCTACAACTTGTTGTGTTTTCTCATACCACCTCTCCATATCCTTGCACGTGGCCAGTGCCATGAGGGTGTCTTCTTTCAGCTCAGCTATCTTTGCAGTGAATAGGTCTCGTTCATCTGTAAATTTGTTGTAGGCCTCCTTGAATTCGCTCCTTAGGAACATTTTGGCTTGTGTGTTGTCCTATTAATACTTCACCAAGTGGCGCAAATGTTCCAATTATTTCATAGCATCAGTCAACTCCTCTTCATTTATCTTTGCTCTGTCCAGGGTGGTGTTTGTGATTTCCATCCATGCATCGATAAGTTCGGATGTTTGGCATGCTCTGTATTTATCATATTTTCCTCTGTGGTGATGAGGATGGAGTGATCTAGATTGATCCTCCTCTTCTTGGTGGTTCTCTGTACGATATCTTTTATTTTCCAGTCGTAAGCGATGGCATGTATGTCAGAAACTTCATCCATGGGTTCAGGGATTTGTTGATCTCCCCAGGTGAGCGTATTTCCCAGTCTCCCGATGGTATATATTTGTTCAAGCCTAGGTTATTGAACTTCCTCCCTGTGTTTCGAAAGCCTGGATTCTATTTGTTTCTCATTGGGAAGTGGAGCACCAATTGAAATTGAGGCATTGGGGGTAGGCTCGGTACTTACTTGATTATCGATCGTTGAGACGTCGATTTCCTACTGTGGAGATTATTTCTTTTGTTCATCTAACCCTATATCATCCTTCGGGCTATCCGCTTGGGTCTCTAGTGCATCGAGCATCTTAATGTCTAAGACACTATCTAATTGCTCATTTTGTGGAAGATGAATTTGAGCATCGAGAGCTAGGGAATATGCCTCCTCTGACTCTTTTTCCTCTATGATTTGTACAGGGGTCACCAGGGATATCTCTGGGCTCTCTTCATCATCATAGATGTTTATCAATTCACTGAGGGGGTTTGGTTCACTTTCTCTCCCTGATGTTTTAACAGACTCCAACTGAGTTGAAACACCCCCCGGTGATTCATCTTGTGGCGGTGTAGTTTCAGGGTTGTCTAACCTAGTGATTTCATCAATGTCTATGAGTTCAATGTTGCTTGGGCATGTCTAGCTATCATCTGGGTTGTCGACAAGGAACCCCATCATACCTGTGAGGTTTGGGTCATATTGTAGTTGATCAATCATTCATTTCACCTATTCGATCGTGAGAAACCCCCTTTCCTTTGTGTCCTACTTCATAGGGAAACCTCTATCCTGCACCAGAGCTACTAGGGGAACCTTTGTTTCTTCGGCCGCTATCATTTCTTCTCTAGCTCTGAGGGCCTTCTGAGCTGATTGAACTATGTTTTTCATTTTTTCATCTAGGCTCATGGCTCTGAACTTGGTCATTTTTTTATCATCCATCCTTTCCACCACCTCGTCCCAATCTTGGAAATTTTCTGTGAATATTTCATCTTCAAATTTGTCATGGGCGTATGGCTAGCAGGACTATACTTGTGAAGCATGTTTCAAGACCAGACCCTTTGGGTCATGCTTGTGGAATCATCTTGTCTGGAATATAAACTCTAGTTGGCTTAGCCCTTCTTGTTTGGATTTAGTTGTTTCCTTTACCATGTAGAAACCTACATGGAAACCATAAGGTATGGATGCGTGTTTCTTATCCTTGACTAGAGTGATGTTGTAGCATTGCAAGATGGTTTGGTAGAATATCTCTTCCAATACAAGCTAGTCAGGGACATGTGCTGGTAGAAGATGCGGTGCTCTGGTAGCCCTGAACACCCTAATGTAGGTATCGTTCTCATCCAAGTACTAATGGCCTACCTTTGATATCATCTTCTTGGTCGCATCCAATAGTCTTAGGAATTCTTTCTTAAAAAGAATTAAATAAATTCGTGCGATGAATTCATTGCAGATGAGAGAGTAAGAATTCTTGTACCTGTTCTCCCATAGGATGCTGAAATATACGTGGACTGGGAGCTCTATGATATGCAAACTCACGTTCATGGCGACAAAAATGTTTCTGGCACACATGACATCAAGTAGATATGAATCCATGTAGATGTAGAAGGCTGGTGTCTCTCCTTCCTTTGGCGCATGAGTCTGTTGTATGCAGATGATCAATTTCTTAGAAATGATGGCTCCCCAATTGAAGATGCTCCTGGAAATGGCCATTGTGTAAGCTAGAGGAATCCATGCCTATGAAAATCTAGAGCAGTCCTTCTCCCCATATAATCGACAGATGAGATCCATCAGGTAGACGTATATCTCCCTTAAGTTGGTCACCTGGTACCATCCTGTGCTCCATTTGATGTATTTATTATCTCCTCTCCACCATGAGGCCATCACCTAGCGGGTGTCATTGCGCTCATATAAATTTACAACAAAATCTATGTCTAGTCGATCCTCAAGGTCTCTAAGCTTGTAATACTTCTGGACTTCAATCAGTAAGAACACTCCGACACAACCACCATTATCATCATTGATCAAAAATTTGTGTGTGTATGTGTGGTTGATGATCCACTTCAAGAGTTAGACGTAGGGAAAGACAGGGGTTTTTCTAGCCACCATATGCAGGTATGATTGTTGGATATTTGGCAACACTATGTCGTCGGGCACTCTAACCTCGGGATCACTGTCTGGGATGTATTATGGGTATTCCTCCCAGATTATCTTTTTAAATAGATCTCCCCAATGCGGGAGTATCATCTCGGACCATGTGCTTGCCTCTGTATCTCCAAAGGCCATAGTCTGGATGAAAGCCTTTTTCGTTGATGCTTTGATGACAGGCTTCGGTATCAGCATGAATTCTAATTGTCTTACAACCCTTGGGGAGGAGCCTTCACCTACCTCTGGTTCTTTCAGCTTCGGTGATCGTCTAGTGGTTGGATTTCTTGGTGGCATTGTTCCTGCATTCAAAATAAATCTTCAGAGACTATGTACAGAGCAACACCGGATAAAAATATATAAAGTGTAACATGTAATATCCACATACTTGGGTACATACCTGTAAATCTTTCTCAACCTGGTTATTTGATACACACGGGATCTCTGTAGCTTTCAAATTACTCATCTTGCTTCTCCAAATTCTCTAAATTTCCTTGTGCGCAGAATGATTATTCTTACAATGGCTCAAGAGAATTTAAACCAGTGAAGAACTTATTGTTTCACATCAGCCATTCAATTCAGGTGATGAGTGTCATTTAAACAAATCTGTCGTCGAATATCTGCAACTTAAATTCATTGTGGGTTGACAACGAAGGCGCAGGGGGTCATGTGGTCTATCGGGGATTTTATAAGGCCTCTTTGATTGGTGCACGAGGTAGAAACTAATGCAGTATTTGGTATTAATTATCCTCTTAAATGCTCGAAATCTAATTGTATCTAACGCTTAAACGTCCCATCGTGTCGCTTTCTCAATGGGTGAATTGGGGATCGGGGATGCACTACGAACGTTTTTGTTGATGTCCCTCAACAAAGCTATGACGTCAATCATTCTCATCACACAATGTTGTCCTAGAAAAGATGACTCGAAGGTGTGACTAGGACTTAGGGGACCAAAATAAATGACTCGGGGCAAAACTAGACCGTATGGTTCTCCGATCTGGCACAGACACGTGGCATTGAAGATAGGTGGCCTAATCCATGTGTATTAATCAAAGTCGGGTATTTCATTGAGATTTTTTTTTAAAACATACCTTAGCTTGTCGATGTCGAAAAGTGTCTAGGATCAGCGATCGACGATACCTATCATGTGTTTTTCTACGGATTAGCTTCCTCAAAAAAGACTCGATGCCAAAATGCATCAGGGATCGGGGATCGGGGATCAGAAGAAATCTTTAGTGTGGTCACAATGTTTGTTGCGATCCTTTTAGTTCTTACTTGATTCCAATAGGAACGTCGGGTATTGACTATCGACGATATCTTTTATTTCTTGATTAACGACTATTCCATTTGTCTTTTACCAATGTCAAAGAGGAATCAGTTATCAATGATATCCTTTTGCAAGACATTGGTGCAAAGAAAAATATTTTTTTATCGATGCCGAAGAAGATCGACGCTCAGTGACTGGGGTTTCTTGAGTGGCACTTTTCCTTTTTTGAATTCCTTCTGATGTCGAATCTGAGTGTGTCGGGCAAAATTGTTTTGGCTTTTGATTCTTTATTCAGGGATCAAGGTTCTTTTTTAAGTCATGGGTTATCATAATTTCAACAGATCTGAAAAGATAATGAGAGTCAAGATAATAAGCAAAGGGAAAAACATTTTTTCGGAAATAAAGTTGAATTAGACAGTGCAGAGATCAGGTGGTACCCAAAAAAGTAAAAAATTGACATAGGATTTTTAGGTTGTGTTGAGTGCTCAACATGTTCATAAGTAGGATTTTATATTTTTCCATCTATCTCCCCTCTGGTCCTTCAGCCCCTTCTTCCCATGACATGAGGGACAACCCCTTCTTAGGTCAGTACACCCAAAAATCCCAAAAGGTGAGGAGATGAGCGAATGGAGTGTGGAAAGTGAAAATTATGGTCTGGAATGGCAGGATGACTCATCCAAACGACCTCCTAGTAGCATCCCTGTCCCTAAGGGTTACCCAATTACTAGGGCACAATATCAACCACCAAGGTAAAACAGGGCAAAGATCATAATGTCTAAGCAAATGTCACATAATCAAAAGCAATAATAGACGTGACAAACTCAAATGCCTCAAATATTGAAATGGCACTCACCATAATATCTGACTTGTACTTCATGGAGCAAGACCCAATGTCTTCTGGAGGCCATATGATGTGGTGGGTATCGTCGTGATGAACCTGGAGTTGTGGTGGTGTGGTGGGTCTCTATTTGTGCAAGTGGACATTATTGGTCAAGTTGTCTCTCGGTACTCCATGTCTGTAACTTGAGGACCTCGAGACATCATCTCCTTAGCTATCCCACAAAATGGGGTTAACATGCCTTACTTCAGAGTTTAAAATTGGCCAAGATTAAACAAATACAAAGCTTGAATATTGTGGGTGATTCAAAGATGTTAATAAGGATCATGATCTTGGGCTCTTCTCCCCAGGATCTTAGTTTAAAAAAACTAGTTGATAGAATTTGTCTCCTAGCCAAAAATCTCTTGTTCAGTTACTTTAATGTTCTTCGGAATAACAATATAGAGGTAGACAAAATGGCCAACAAGACCATAGGAAAAACCTTGGGCCTCTTGGGGGTAGTTGTTTTTGAGTCTTTATCCCCTTTGCCATGATATGAGTCCCTTTCCTAGCTCTCATGGCCCACGAGGCTGGCTTGGCGACGTGTGGAAGGTTCTCGTATTACATGCTCAACATATCGTGCATGTGGATAAGACAACAAGGATTTGTCATGACGGTGGCTTTCAACACAGAGCATGGGAGGAATTCTAGTCTAATCTTGGATGTGGGAAGTCAGTACCTTCATCATGGGGTTTAGGCTGGTGGCTCTAGATGTAGAGAATGGGAAGGTATGACATGGTTACTTGAAGCTTCTCAATCAGGGAGTGGACGTAAGAAATGGGTAAGGTAATTTTGTCTTCGATTACTCATTTCTTAAGTTGTTGTCCTTTGTATAAATATCTCATGGGACAATGTGGCGACAAGAATTTATTTGGAAAAGGTCGAGTCTAGGACTTAAGTATTTCAATTGTCTTTTGGTTTGCAGCCCTGGAAAGTTTTCCTTGGTGGGAAGGTTGGATCGTTGTCAATAATTCATATTTACACTAGTTTGGCTCCATTCTTTTGGGCTGGTGTCTATGTTTCTCATGGAAGCAAGTCCTTTGGGTGAGTGTCTCCCTCTTCTCTTCCCCAGCGGGAAGTATCTCTACTTATTTTGTGGTTTCCATCTCTTTTATGGTTCTGTTCTGATGCCTCCCTCATCGTCGTTGTGGGATGGAATCAAGGGTGGGTTGTCATTTTCAGATCTAGTCGGGGATGAGTCTGAGTTTTCAAAGCGCCAGAAAATTCAAATTTGTATGGGATCCCTCGGCTCCACTTTTTCTTTTGGCTTAGAAACATATTCCTAGCCACAAACTCTCATTAGACAGTTGCAAGATGAAGTCCATGCATTGAGGAGTCAAATTGAGGATTTAAAATTGTGATTAGGATAGTGGGAAGGGTATCAAGGTCATTTCTCCACACCTGAAAACACTTGGAATGCATAGAGGAACATTTCAAAAGCTTCATTGTGCCCTCTTCCAGACCTCAATGAGCTCGTTGCAATGGACTGGGAGAAACAAGGAACCCAAGAAATCAAGCTCGAACCTGGTAGTTGAATTTTAAAAAAAAATACAGTGGTTATGTTCTGTCTTACTACCTGTATTAACGGTATATACTATTGGCTTCATACTTTCCAGAACAGAAGTTGTCTTAGTTTTCGGACAAACATTAGGGGTCCAGTAATCATTTTTTTAAATCCAGGCTATGCTCTTAGCACTGGAATTTTTTGTGACATCGTGAAGTTGATATTTTTAACTCCAGTGGTCTCGAACACACTCTTTTAATGATATAAAATTTCTCAGTTCTTGAGAAAAAAAAATTAATAGCAATAATAGATTAAAAAAATAGAGAATGAGGAAAACATAGTTCTCTCTAATATGGATAGGGTTTTGACCCTTGCCACCAAGCCTCCCTACACATTATCTCTTCCACCATGGCCCATTTGACACCAAATTGAGCATGAAGTCATGATGTTTTATGCCTTTGTAGCTATGTCCTCAAAGGATGGAGCTCATTGACTAGGAAATGCATGTTTTGTCAAAAACTTATTTGAAGTGCGAGAGATCACAATCATTTCCCCATATTTGAGGAGTAAGGCTATGTTATTTGCAATAAAGGATTTTATGGAAAAATTTACAAGGTAGTAGATCAATCATAAGGTTCAGAAACATATGCTACAAGAACATTGGATTCTGCTAATACAAAGATACTTAAATTGTTTCCTATGTGCACATGGCTATATTGTTTTCCTATTCCAAAAAAAGGACATATGCTTAAAGTTTTTGAATGGTCCTTGTTTTATGGGCTCCTAGGAGATTATTGAATCACTGGACTTTGGCATTCAATCCTGAGGAGGACATTCCAAATGAAGTGATTGTGTGGACAATCTAAACATGGTTAATATTTAGGACATAGTTGTCTTCCATTGCATAGATCTACGCACAAAAATACTACATATTTTTGGAACAACTTTATACAAAAACCTTCTAATAACCGTGTTTGAATAATTAGTGTGAACCTCATCTAAGATTTAGATATGTTTTTTTGATGTATATTTTTAGAAAATAAATTCATTAAGAAGCGTTCAGGTCAATGTGTTAATTAGAATAAGATGCTTGGCCATGAAGAACTCTCCTTTTACCTCACTTTTTTCTAAGGTTCGAAGGGAAAAAAGAGGAGAGAACACCTCTTCCTTGAGTTTTGTTATAGGGTGTACAGATATGGATAAAACCCCTAAAACAATTGTTAATTAAAATATCACAAATGAATCATATCAGCTTGAAAGCCAAAAATAAAGGATGAAGTTTATCTTTGTTCAAGCGCAAGGATTCTTCATAGTCAAATTTGATCTAAAAGAAGACAAATATTGAACCCTCAACTCTGACACTTGGTTTTGGGTCAATGCAAGAATTTACATGCAGCCATGGACCCCAAATTTTGATCATGTAATATACTATGTTGTTCCTGAGATTGATTCTAAGGCTCAAAGAATAATGTCAGGC
>CBVK0100097816.1:0-30800 GCA_900067695.1 Picea abies
GGCTGAAAGTAAGGACCTCTAAATCAGAAAGATAATCAGGCTCCACAACCAATAAATTCAAACCAAATCATTCAAAAATCGATGTTGAAATAACATACCTGGGCTGTAGGAAAACGATTTGGTCAGGATAACTTTGAGTTAACAAAGGTAGTAGCTGCCTCAACATTTCTAAAAATGATAGAACTCGTGGTCTTTTGTCTCTTATCGTTGGCTTGCAGCCTAGCATTTTCCTTTGTCAACACAGTAACCCATTCCTCCAATGATTTAATTTTAGATTGCAATAGAGGAACATCTGTGTAGTAACGTTCAAGCCAAGAATTTCATTGAGTACACGATGGTTGATCAGGCCTTGGCATTACAGGTGAGGGTTCTTTTAAGTTACGAGGGGATGCACTGTCAAACTTAATTCCCGGGAAGTTAGGGTCATCCTTGAGGCACATTGGGAGGTTGGATACGTAGTCATAGGGTTCAACAGAACAGAGACCATGTGAATACAGTATTCCTCGGCCAAAAAGTGTTCAATCTCAGAGTCTGAATCCTCACTCAAAATAATAGGCTTCTGGTCAGTGTTTTGTTTGGGCTTGTTCCGAGCACATCTAGATATCCATCGTGCATTCTTCTTTCCCTTACATTTGGCATCGAAATTACCCTTTCCCTTCTTCCTTACAGGCCTCTTAATGGTCTTAGTATTTTCTTTAGAACATGGGTCGGGTATGGTGTCGGGTAGGTCATGTTGGGACAGGTCGAGGGTTTGACAATGGGTAGGAGGGTAGGAGGTGGCACGGCTGGCCCAACGAGGGTTTCAGTGACCATGGTCTTGTCTAATTGAACACACTCAGGAGTGGCAAAGCCATTCCTTAATAGGAAGGTTTGCCAACAATCACCAGTCAGCCTTAAATGATAAATGATAACGATTTTGATCAAGCAGTGATGGAAGAGGCTGTTATCATCCTTCTCCCTCTTAAATCGTTTCGACATTTTATACAGACTGCATAGGAGGTAGTGAGGCATATTCAAAGGGAAATAAATAAAATTCATAAGCAATCGGAGATGGTAAAGAAACACTAAACCATATCGGCCTTTGCAAGTCACGAATTTCTTAACAATGGCTAATAAATCATGCCACCTAGACTTAAGGGCAGTGACAGGCATACCTCTGTCACAACTGACAATTTTTTTCGATGTGAACAGGAGCGGCCATGGAACTTCATCCACCATTGAATTCTTAAACCACCTCTGCCCTTTAGCTGGTAAACCAGTGGCTGAACTGAGGAATTCCTCATTTAGCTCGAGTTGGATATCACCAACCTTAGCCCTGTATCCATCGAATGTGAGGGCAAACTATTGGGCGACCGCAAGGTTGAAACCCTCAAATTTTTAGATAAAAACTAACCAGCCATTATTCTCCAAGTCTTCATGAGCATTGTTAAATAGCACCAGTGTTTGGATTCCATTAGGTTTGATGCACACTACAGGTGCCATAGGAGAGAGAACACAGTGAGCAGGGTAAATGGACAGGGGGTTAGACATGGTATACGTAGAACCGAAAGCTCACAGGTTTCCCCAAAACCAACAGAGGTAACCCAAGATACAAGGCAGGCATTAATGCCTAAGTGTGCGAGGGTGGTGGAATGAAATGAACCATGCAAAACATTCATATCAAAATGTACAATCGATGGTGCTATGGTGATTCAAATCATTATTGGTGTGTGTTAAAAGCAATGTAAATGACATGCCAAACAAACAACTACTGAAAACCATGATAAGTCGACTCGAATATCTGCATAAACAATAGTGTTTGTATGACTTAAAAAAAAACAATATTTCGAATTTAGCACCAAAGATTTGACCATAAAATTTATGCGTTGTATGAAACTATTGCATCAAGGAATTTGATCAAAGACAATAGAACATCAAACCACCATTGTGTCAAGGACTCAATCACAATCACTAGAATACCATTGCATCACAAACTTATAAAATGAAGTCATATTAACAAAAATGCAAAGTGAGTAAAGATTTGGTGTCTTGCCAACTGTGTGACCATCATTGAGTTAGAGGTGAAATGACCACTAAACAAGAGTAACCATAATAATCCAGTGACGATTTTAATGCCATCGACATGATGACGATTTTAATGCCATCGACATGACTTCGAACTCAAGGTTTTCACACTTGTAGTCGTGAAAATGAAAACAAAAGGCAGGTGTGCAAATGCACAAAATAATCATGTCGTTTTATTCAAAAGATTGCGATGAGTATTAAGGGTTCAAAAAACCCTTGTGTAGGTAGCTCGTAAGGATAAGATAAAAATGCGAAATGGCTGCCAACAGTGACCTGGTTCTAAGATGGGATGTCCGAAATGAAGATAAGGGGAAGCATGAAAAATTCAACAGTATATGGAAGGGACCTTACATAATTCATGCATTCAGAGATAATAATGTTTTCCTACTCAACAACAATGGTAGGACCAATCTACCAGGAGGACCTGTGAATGGTAGAATGTTGAAGCACTACTCACCTCCTCAGTAGGGACCTTGAGTCACACCTTTCCATTGTACAAATCATTTTATTGTGCTTACACGTTTTTGAGTGAATAATTTTGATCAGATGGTTGAAGCCCGTAGAGAAGGACCTAAGCCATTGAACATTGTCATCAAGCTTTCAAAAATAAAACAAATCAAACAACAAAGGCAACTGTGGAGAAAGTTTTTTAGAAGATCAGAAATAGGATTCTTAGCAATTCACAAGGAGAGTACCATCCCCAGGTGGAGCCGCTGTTATAACCCTATAATTTATAGGATCAAATGGTGACTGAAAATTTTATCCTTTTATTGTTTTGGTTGTCAAATGATTTTTCATTCTGCAAATAATTTGAAACAAAAGAAAAAGAAAAAGAAAAGAAAAAGAAAAAGAAAAAGAATAAAAGAGGGCATAAAAAAAATTGGATAGAGCTCCATGCAATAAAAATGACTTGGATCATACAGTTTAATCATGGCCAAGTCCTTTTAAATTAATGTTGATAGGAGTAGTGAATAAGCTTGGCTAAATTGTTTAATCTTATCCAATCAAATTAGGTTAGCTAGTGAATAAATTTGACCAAACTGCCTAATCTTGGTCAAATAACCCCATGATAAAGTAATTTCTTAGTCCAACAGTTTAATCTGGGCTAAATGTCATAGGTAATTAGGTTAGAGCATAGGGTAGTTTCCTTTATCTTAATAAAACATGCATGATGATCGATGTTGAACCCTATCTTTGATGTTTGAAAGTTGAATGTCTAACCCCATGGTGATAAAAATAGGGAAAGTTTGGAAAAACCCACTTAAAGTGCTTATCCTAAGTTTTCAAAAAAAAAATGAGTTTGAGCTCACAGATTAAATACAGCGCATAGATGAACGATCGAGGTGCTAGCGCTCAAATCTACAGTTGATAAGATTTTCTGGACCCCCCTCCCGTTCATCATGATAAATTCCCAATCAATACCTTCTACGTCACCCGGTCGTATTCGTCATTCATTGTTGCCTGCCATCTCACGCTCCAAAAGACCCGTTGGCAATTTATTACTGGCTAACTTATCTGTTAGCTTGTTGATCTGTCCCCCATACCCAATGGGTATCCATTTTCTCAAAAACACTATTTCCATTCATTTCTCCCATTTCTTACTTTGTCCTTGCACCAGAGAAATTATCCTTGTCTTACCTCCATTCCAGTCAACTGTTCAAAACCATAGTCATTCCCACTAACATTTTGTTTGACTTGCAGGTATTTTCACAGTGATGGCACCAAAATCAAAGAGACCAGAAGTCGAGGAAAATCCTTTCCTCCCTCCTCCTGACGACCTCGACAGGATCCATTTGGCTGACAAAGATCATTTAATCACAGACACTAGGTGCGAATTTGATTTCGCGGATTTGCAGTCATGGATAAAGGATGTTTTCTTAGATCAGAGTGACGAAATTGGGATCTGGGAGTCCATCATTTCCTTGAGTTCTCTCTCAAATGTTAGGCTCATTACATCCCTGACCAAAGAGCCATATTATCTTCATCAAGATAAACTCTTTTCTTCATCACACCTGAGGCCATTTATCAGATGATACAAATAACCAGAAATGAATCCGCCTCCCCTTTCAATCTCGAAATCATCATAGAGCTTTACCAGAAACTATCATTCCCTCAGAGAACCCAGATTTTCAAGCTTTTCCTCCCTCAGGCTGCTCAGCTCCCCAAGACAAATCCCCCATACCCTTCCTCCCTATTCTGAATAAAGGGAAACCAAATCATTTCTTCGCTCTGTGCTTTGCTGGGTTATTTTTTTGACCAATGGGTGGATGAACCCATATTGGGTTTTCTGTCCATTTTCTCCACAGAAGAGAGACCCACCACGCAGTTTGACTACAACACTTTCCTGGTGGATAGTATTCACGAGCAGTTCTTAAATTTCTCCTCAGAAGGCATGTTCCGATATTCCTTAATACTGGCCTACATGTTCACTTTCTTTCAAGCAAACATGTTCTCCTTTTCAATGCAGAAAGTGGACAAGGATGGGAAGCCTCAGGTGGTAACAACTTGGACTTTAGTACGCAAAACAAATTCAATAGAGTTCAGTTTCAAACAATTTATCTAGCATTTCTACCATCCTATGGTGAGCATGCTCAGTAGCAGACCTGAACCAAGAATAAATGAGGAGATTCAGAGGATTCTACACCTCTTAGACCTTGCAAAGAATGGAGACTGGTATCTTTACCAAAATCACACCGAGATCAGAGTGTATGGATGTGAGTTGGCTCCATACAAATTTCCCAAGTATCTACCCATGAGGATATTTTCCCTGGAGTATATAAGGCAAATGATTAACTCAAATGACATACATTTTGTGTCTTTGAAAAAGAAACAACAACTTAGAATTAAAGGGCAAATAAGGTCTTTCATCTGTAATAGTCGAGGCATTGGGGAGGAAGCAGACAGACTGTTGAAAGAAATGAAGTTTTTTGTTAGTTTCACTTGGCACTATGATTCGTGCAGGATAATTTCTGAGATGAGGATTAAAAACAAAAATGTCCCATATGTGCATACACCCAAGCCTGAGATAGAGAAGTTTGCGAATCAAATGGAATGGGAGACGAACACTCTGGTTGAGATAGAATAGTAGGACCCCTCGGTCATCATCTCACATAACACTACACCACAAGTTCCCAAGGAGAAAAGACCCAGGAAGGATACTTCACCTTCCCTCACTGAAGTCTCAGTAGAAGATTTCCAATTACACACCAAAAGGCCAAAAACCAGTCTTACACCTGACACGGCTGGTGAAAAGGAAATCCAATCCACTGCAACTATGAAAGATGATTGGTCACTTATGAGCACAAGCAGTAAGAAAATTATGTCTATTGTTGTGCCTAAGAAGCCCATGAATACTCCCCAGTCGACCAACCGAGTAAAGTAGGACCAAAGTTGAGTATTTTTGAGAAGTAATACCTGATCAAAAAGAAAAATCAGACGCTGACCAACAATACATATGCTCAATTTTGGAAACATACATCAACGACACAACACAGACTGATATCTGCATTTGATATAGAAAAGGGTAGAATGCACATGGCGTTTCTGTAGGCTCAGGTGCCAGACCCGAAAGCAATCATTGATTACAAAAGGGCAACATTCGAGTTTCATACTAGGGATGTGCATCTTGCTGATCAAATGGATCTGCATAGGAAAACTGGGGAAATGATTTTCTCCATGTTGGAAAATGCTTCTACTGCAACCACTAAATTCCAGGTATCTTTGAGCAATGTCTAGACACAACTGAAATTAGAAAATATATCATCCTTTGCAAAGGATAACAGAATTAAGACATTGGAAGAATTGGTCCTCAAAATCGGGTATGACCCCTCAAATGTGAAAGCAGCTGAGGAGATGCTTAAAAAGAAAAATGACGATATATCCTCTTTGAGGAAACAGTTGAAACTTCCACCAACGGAAGATGCACAGGCAAAGGAGATAGCTGATATGGAAGGGGAAAAGGATGAGATGCTCAGGTTGATTATGGAGCAGAATGCATAGTTGAAAGAGATGGAAGCAGAACTGGAAAGGTTATTGAAAGAGAAGGAACAATCGAAGCCTATGGAAGTCATTCCATTGAGCATAGTTCCACTCATAGGATTAAGCACAACATCCACAGTGGGAATTCCCTCAGCAACTCCACTGACAGTTCTAGAGAAGATAGTAGAACTGGAAAAATCCATGGAGGAGATGAATTTGCAAGAGACAGATATTAACATACTTAAAAAGGAGGTTGAGAACCTTCAGGAACTCAAGTCTTCTTACCAAATCAGTTACTCCAAGGAGAAACAAACATCAGATAAGCTCAAATAGAAATTGCAACAGCTTCAAAAGAAAACAGTGGTAGGCAAAATAGTGCTGAGGTCAAGGAAAGTGTCTGGATGGATATCTCCAAATCCATAAATGAAATATGGCCTATGGTACAAATCATGTTCGAGAAGAACGAACTGGTGCAAAGAAGCAAGTAGGCGATTGAGAAAATAAGAGGAGAATTGGGAGAGATGCCTGCAGAAGCCATTGAGATCATTAAATTCCTAAATTCAAAAACCAGAGAAGAGTTAGAAGATTTGAAAATAGAAGTTAGGACAGAAACCATCCTCGAGGTCAAAAGGGTCCTGACCAAAAGAGGAATGATGCTACAACTGGAGGAAAAAGTCCAGGCTATGGACATAGGAGTACAAAGATTTTTCAGCAAAATTGAATCTCTGTAGAAGAAAGGCCTCCCTGGTTTAAGGGTCATAAATGACAAGTTAATGACACTTTCTGATTATAAAAAGAAACTAGCCACCTTTGTTAAAGATAGTTCGAAATTCTTGGGAATACAAGGCAATATCATAGGCAAGGTGTTCTTAGAAGCTTTCTAGTCAGACATTAGCATACAACATGAGATCCAATTCATTTTCATCATCAAGCCAAATTTTTCCAAGTATACAGAGATGGATGAAGTATACCAAAGATTGCTCAAAGTCAGCATTCCCAGTAACCTTCGATGGGAAGAGTTATGCAATCTAATTGAGTAGGAGATGAGGTGTCCAAGCCCAATCAACTATCCAATCAGACGAGGTCATGCAAAGGACTCACCAACGGTTTACCCCAAAATCAACATGAAGATTTCAACACATCATCAAACAGTTCCTGAATTTTTGTATTTTGTTGAGTTAGTTAGCTAAATTTAGAACTGCCACGTCCTGATCTTTAATGATAGGATCGTATGTAATTTTTGATTATAAATACTTCAAACTTTGAAGTATCGAGGGTTGATCTTTACGCCCTGTAAGCTAGACAGACTGTAATTTTTATCAAGAGATATTCCAGTAATACAAAGAGACGTTTCACAGGATTCTCGCGTGTTATTCATTGGTGATGTTTTCTTTTCTATGTTGAATGTTTTTTCTCTCTCAGTTGTCATATTGTTTTCTAATCTAATCTTTTAAAGGTAGTGCATGTTGCAGGATTTATCTTTGTATACCTTGTTTCCGGCTTTGAAAGATCTTAATGTTTATCTTTCTGATATTACATTGAAGAAATTCTTAAATGCTTCTTTACTTTAATTGATATTCTCATCTTTTCTGCTATTCATCACTTTATTGCTAAAGAATCCAATGAATGCATTATATTTCCCTATGAGAAGAATCTTTTGTTTTCTGTTAGAAGTCTATATTTATAATATAGACTCCATAGCCCAAGGGAGGTGTAAAAAACCTTTTTCATCCAACTTAAAAAAAACAAAACAAATCATCCAATCTTATTTTATTTAACTAGCATAATATATCAAAGTTAAAACATAGCTAAATCATACAGAGAGATCCCTCTCTGAAACTGGTAGGGCTAGATTCCAGTTTCGAGGTGGTTGGATAAAGTTACCCCTTTGTAAATTTCTTCTACTTCGACAACCTCTGGGTATTTACAGAGCATTAACAGACTCGAAAATCCTCTGCACTGTCTTCAAATTCCAACCTTTCTAGTTTGGTAGTGAGGGATTTTACTAGTTCCATAACTTCACCCAAAGAATCTTCTTCCTCCTCCCAACTTTCATCCTCATTTCTTTCATAAGAAATAACCATATCTTGATCATGGTCATCACATCCCTTACAACAGTTATGACAGATAAACTCAAAGGAAAAATACCTTTGACAATGCTTATTAAAGGCTTTTCCAGGTAGGAAATGCTAGCAGGGGGCAAGGATTGATACCACTCACGGTCATCCCCTGCTAATGAGAACAAGAAAATTTTCATTAATACATCCTCATGAGGAATCTCCCACTAATGCATGAGCTCATGAAACTCATGAAGATGCTGAGCAGGTTTATCCTCTTTACACTCTCTAAATATGGTAAAATAATCACCCCATTCATTTGGAGTAGGGATGACATTAGGAAAACCAGGAACAACAGAAAAATCAGAAGGAGAAAACCTCCGAGCCATGATTTTGTCCATTTCGAGCCAGTGGATTCGTCAATCGATTCTTTAACCATGGAGTCGCTAGGTGAATGATATGAAAAATGAATGTGTCTAGTATTTTTTCACCATAAAAGACAAGATCCGATCATTGTGTTTTCCCAGGGGCTACCAAATGTAGCCAGACGCAATTCCACTGAAATAGTGGAGTTGCCTCAGTGGAGTCACTAGGTGCACAATTGCAATATCAATGTACTAAGTTCTGATGCACCTTCATAACTAGTAAGATTTGTCGTTCAATCCCAAGGAAAATATTCAATTTCGTCCCCGACAATGGCGCCATAAATGTTAGCACTAGAAGCCACCTCTGGATTGCATCAGAGGTAAGCCTGATACCCATCATTTTGTATGTCACAATGAATATTTTAAAGGGTGTTCTAATGGATGCAATCTCAAGGTTATATCACTTTAACACAAAAAACTGGGTTGGTATGCCTAAGGCAAGTGAGGTCTTGATTGAAACTCAGTCAAAACATTGCAGTAAAGGGTGAGTAGGGGGAAGAAATGGTGAGGAGATGTAAGGGCCTACTATGGACATTTGGTCTTCCAGCAGCTTAAGGAAGAAAAGATTCTAGAAAGAGATCCTCTTGGACTCAAAGCTTCATACACTAAGACATGTAAAATGACACAGTTACAATAGCACGATGATCAAACCTTCATCATGATGCCACTATAACAACTCAACTGGATCCTCTAATGCCCGAGCTAATCAGTATGAGAGGGAATAAGATAACATGAGAAACTGATTAAAAATGGTGAGAATGTTGCAGTGATCAAACCTACATCACAACAACATGACCACCCTTGATTGGATCCTCCAATTTCGAGTGTCTTAACATAGTGTTTATGGAGGGATGGAAAGAAGTTGACTTTCATTAAATAAGAATTCTCAAATGCATGTACATAACCAGAGAACTAGAGGCTTCATTAAGGCTTTACAATTGAGAGCTTAGCTCAACCATCATCCATTAAAAAATATAAAAACTGAGTATATATACTCAAAGCAACCTTTCCCCCTATAGAATCACGCTTTGGTCACTGTGTTCAAGGCTTGGCATCTACATCTTCCTTTGTCAGGCCGCACTTGTATTCTTCTATCAAACGTGATCTCAGATCGGTATTGGCTTGCAGGAAAAACCACTTGCAGGGGTACCACAGACTAACAACTCTATTTTCCATGGATGGCTCCTCCACGATTTTCATTTACGGGATGAAACGAGGTTTCAAATACCTCTACCACCACCATTAACTGAATTCATTAGGATTAGGATGGATCCATGACAGCCATGAATGCTCCAAGTAGGCTCACGACTCTCTCGAGTCAATTTTGGTATCCCAAGTCTAGGAAACTCTTTCTCTGTAACCAACTCTATCTCTCTGATCCCTTGCCCAACTCCTTTCATCGCCCCATGTGACTGTAGGCCTTGAACTTGTGCCTATCCATATGAAATTTTGGGATTTCGCATTTCGGGAGTTCTCACTCCCCTTATTTTCAAAAATTCGATGCTCGTTTCCGCGAAATGGCCCATCTAGATCAACAGTCGGACTTGATTCAAAATGGATGACCACAATATTTTCCCTGACAATACGAAACATTGGTTATGTGATGAGCACTAGCCCCTCTTTCTAGACCTTCTTCCCATGTGATAAGACACTGAGACCATGAGCCCAACTCTCAGGCATGTCGCGATTTTGTGTTTCACGTTTCGCAAGCTCATGAGGTATTCCATGCTCAAAACCCCAAGTTGCAAAATCATGGCATTCAGATCAGCTAACACATGCCCCTCTTTGATCGGATGACCTTGATCATTTCATGATTTTGCGCTCTGCGAGTCCTCGTGACTCGGCCCTTTGACTGCTCCATTCCTCAAAATCATGAAATTCTTAATCGTGTGCCACGCATCCTGCTGAGAAGGATAGCTCAAATCATTTTGTGATTTCATGCTTCACGAGTCCTCGTGACTCACCCCTTTGATAGCTCCATTCCCCAAAATCACAAAATGCTTAATCGTGTGCCATGCGTCTTGCTGAGAAGGATGACTTAGATCATTTCATGATTTCGTGCTTCGCAGGTTCTTGCGACTCAGCCCTTTGACTGCTCCATTCCTATGAAATGCTTAATCATGTGCCACACGTCCTACTGAGAAGGACATCTCAGATCATTTCACGAGTTTTAAACTCTGTTCCTTGATTGTTCCACCTCGTGAAATCACAAAATTTCATTCACGCGCCACATGTTCCTTTGGTTGGATGGCCTAGATCTCTTATGCACCTTTATCAAATTCAAATACCTAAAGTGGCACTCTCCCTGGTCCCGATACATGCGCACCTTAGCAGAACGCGCCTCGACTTTGGTTGAAACACATTTGTGGGGATTTTTGAGCCCCCCTTCTTCACACTTGGTCATCCAAGAGACGAAACTGAAGGGAAAACACTCCCTTGCAAGAATATGTGCTAACACTCCTGTATTGGGTTTTCTAGGTCATATAATGTGTTTATTTGTGGATGGTATGTGTATTTATTTATGTTCCCTATTTTTCACATTTGAACTATTTCATACATTTGTTTTAAGAAGAAAACCAATAATCAAGAGTTTGAGATATAAAGGAAAAATAACTTTAGTAGTAAATATTTCAATTATTTATTAAAGTTGTTGTGATGAACTATTCCAGTGGAATATCTCCTATAGTTTATAGATCATATTGGTATCAGAGCAGGTTTTTATTTTGGGTATTTGTGGGAAGTTGCAATATCCAGGAATCCACTTAAATAGAAGTTGTAGAAACCATAGCTATGGCGGATGAGTATGTTCATAATAACCCTGGATATCCAATAAAAGAGTGATTTTATTGGTTGGAAGTGCAAGTTCTCGACATTAGTCATAATATGAACCTCCTCATGGAAGCTATAGCACGTAAGCTCACACCGTTCAAAGATGATGGAGGCTCTAACTCAGAGAATAGATTGGAGGGGAAATTGAAAGATTAGGAAGACTCAGGATAGGATTCATAGAAAGAATATGAGAAAGAGTATCTGAGTTGGAGTGCCATGAACCCTTCACATTCCTTATTCAATATGGAAGCTAAAGTGGACATAAATCCATACCAAGGTGAGATCTATGAATTAAAACTGAATCATTGGTTGCAACATCTAGAAGTTTATTTTAAAATTCACCATATATATGAAGGGAAGAATATTTCATTTGCTAGATACAAGTTAGAGGGTCATGCTTTAACCTGGTGGGAAATCCACACAGAAACACTTAGGCTAGAGGGTGATCTACCAATAACTAGGTTGAAGGACTTCAAAACCCTCATCAAGTCCCAATGCTACCCTATCAGGTATGTAGAGGACCAATGGATCTAGTGGAACTACTTCGGGAAAAGGTAGGGGAAGTGTGTACAAGAGTACACCATTTAGTTTAGTAAGATGACCATCATGTTGGGTATATCTCCTAAGAACCTAGATATACTCCTCAAGTATATGGGGGGCTTACATAGTCATGTATGAAATTAGGTGATGCTCTTCAAGCCAAGGATGGTGGATGAGGGGTGTGTACAAGCACAATACTTGGAAAACATAGGCCAAAAGAAAGGGAAACCAAGTGGTTCAAAATAGAAATAGAACGCTGAAGTTTCTAAGGAGGGGAAGAAGAAGTGGAAAGGGGGAAATGAAAAGACAAAAAACAACCATTACACATCAGAGTAAATATCCCAACAACCATTGCAATCATTGCAACATTAATGGCCACATCGAGCAAAAATGATGGAAACTACATCCTGAGCTAAACCCAAAGAACCACAAGAAGGACAAAAAGAAAAAGAACCTTCTAGCCACATATGTTATAACCCTAATTTGCACCAGACATGCTTACCTGGCATCAGGCCATCTTATATCCCTTCTTTGCCAAAACACTGCTGAACAACTCTTCTTAAAAACCCCTTTTATAAAAACCCGCATGCCCTACTCCATTACTGCACGCGTGTACACGCTAGCTGACCCAAGACAACCCACATGTACCTACAAAAGAACGGAAAAAAAAAAGTTGTTGATGGAACACATAGCTTTGGGTAAGTTAACTAAACCTTTTGGCCATGCATGGATGGTCACTCAACCAAATACCTAGCTTCTTCTAGCCTATAAAATAAGGGTTAGGGGTCCCATTTGAAGGAGGAGAATCATAGTAAAGAAACTATACCCGATTGAGCATTCCCTTTGTCCCAACCTTTAGCTATCCTTGTGCAAAGAGAAGTATAGAGAAAAGTAGTTGGAAGACAGTGGAAGAAGAGCCCAGGACCAGGATCGAGGAGTAGTGGCCGACTTTATCATTGTAAGGTATCATTGTGAAGTTAATAAAAGAATTTCTTTTCTCGTCCCGCCATATGAGATTGTCATTATTGGAATATTGATTGTATGATTGATTAAATATCTAACCTGTTAGTTCATAGATCAAATGCATGTGGAGTTCTTTGTTTGTCTTTAGTGAATGTAGGTTAGCATTGGGAGGAGAGTTGCAGTCAAAGAATGACCAAGCGCAAAAAGGGATCGACATCAAACACAAAAATAAGGTACGTCAACTTAATCTCTTGAGCCTTGTATTTACATATGAGTAATGGGGTTTAGGCATGGGATGATGGTAAAAAGTAAGAATCTTTAGGTCATTTCTACATGCATGATAAAACCCTTAGTGCTAGTCTGTAGGAGGGATTTCCCACCCACAATAGAATTGGCGACCATACTAGGGAATCTCTAGGGTTTATGGGAATGTTTTTTCTTGGGTATTTTTAAAAACTAGTTTCATTCCTTGTCTTTAAAGTTTCTGCAAAAGTCTGAGCTAACAAGATTCTGGTCTTCCATACCAATTATCTCTATTGCTTTTCTTGATTGCATTTTTTTTTCGAGACCCACAGAGGTACACATGGCCTGTATAAGGTCTACATGCGTGTAACCGCGCCCTACCTTCCCACAACTCGCATGTACACGCTAGCTGAGGAAGTGTCAATCATGTGTATGATTTCAGAAAATTTCTTTTAGAGAGGCAGTTATCCTCTCCCCTGTCAGAAGTAATCCTTCTCAAGGGTTTTCTGGAACTCATTCTAGTATCTTCTTTTTGTAGTTTTGTAGCTTAGGTTTCACCTCAGATTGGTTCTGTTCTATGAAATTTTCCTTCAATTGTCTTCTTTTTCTGTCAAGGTAAGTTTCCGAGTGTTCAAGAGATTATGGTTATCAATACTAGTAGTCTTTGCAAGTGCTTGATTTCTTATTGTTTCATTTTTTGAAGAGTTGCAGAGGTACACGCGGCCTGCATAAGGTCTACATGCATGTACACATGCTCTGAACTTACACAACTTGCGTACACACGCTGGTTGTTGAACTATCAACAACGTGCCTGATGAGAAATTTTTTTGGTTTAAGGAGAGGCATTCATCCTTTCCTTGTCAAGAGTTATACCTCTCAGGGTTCGTGGTCTCTTTCATAACATCTTAGCCTAGGTTTGGACTCTATTATAGCTTGCTTGTTCATTTAGAAGATTTATTGTGTTTCCTAGATTTTTTAACTTATTTTTAGCTTGAAATTTTAAGAAAAATGAGTTGCATTCATCAGTTTCTTTTAGAATCTTTTGTTATTTCTGCTTTGATTGGAAGAAAATATAAAAAAACAAATTAGTTTGTTAGATATCTTTCTTTCCTGGCATTTTCTTTTCATTGTTATTTGAAAAAGAAAAGAAATTAGCATAGTGTTGTGTTTTCTTGCTATCTTAAAAGCATTTAAAAATAAAATAAAAAATATAATCATTCTTTGCCAGTGTTCATGTAAGTTTCATCATTTTCACAAAGAGTTTTAACAACATCAGTTGCACTACCATACCCCTTTTGAGTAAATCAATCCTTAAAAAGAATGCTAATTAAAAATTACTAGACTTTATGTTTGTAGGGTCCATCAAATAGATTAGGCTAAAGCCTTGATTTAGGTTGGAGAGGAAACTCTTCAAGGCTATAAAAAAAACATACGAGTCTGTGCTAAGGAGAGTAGAAGTTCAGTATCATGAAAGTTATCCGGGACCCCCCTCTAACACAGGGGAGAAACATGAGGTTGCGTGTGGAAAGGTAGCGGAGATAACCCCTCCAAAGTCGGACCAATCATAGTGGAGAACACATATAGAGGGCTTGTCTTGGGATTCCGTTGATTGCATTTTCCATAGAGCTTCATGGGTATCGAATCCATTCGAGGTCCTCAGTTGTCTTCCAGACCACTTTCTTTCGATACCCTTGGTGGGTTTCAGGCTTGATACCCTACTCATTATGGTCTACCTGACTGTTGACTGTACCCACCTGGTGACTATTCACACACTGGAAACCTAGTTTCCTATCTTTCTAGTGACATACACAGGTGACTGCGAGGGTATACAATGGTACCTAGGATAGACATCAAGCCATGCTTTGCAGAGTATACCCATAGGGTGATTCCATTTTTGAGTTGCACTTGCATCGGTAAGTTGCTCTAGTGTTGGTTGGTGTAACTGTTCTTCCAACTAGTTAGTCGTTTGCTTGATTTTCCTTTAGGAACTTTTAGTGTGTGCTCTGTGCTCCTTAGTTTTCCATAGTGAGTTAGTTAGTCATGGCTTTGGGTATGAGACTTAGGGTGGTATACCGCCCACTCCTCCGGTCGTGAGGACTTTTTTTTCTTCCGCTTAGAAACGTGGAGTTGCCTCTTTATAAGCGTTGTTTTGATACCACTAGTTTGCCAAAGTCAGTGCATGAGACTTTTACGTACTTGAATGATCCCGCAAGGGGAAAACCTGTGCATAGGATATTCATGGCTAAAGTTCCCGATGATACCAACCAAGGAACCCCTTTGCAAGGGGATTCTTGTTCTTTTCCTTTCTTCGGAAACGTTGGTGTCCCTTTGATGGCCACTTTGTACATTCTTGGGTTGAATGTGGGACTACTAATTTGGTTGGGTACCATTCCAAATGTCTCGAATTCTCTTGACGCTTCTCAGCTAAGCATCTTAATTCATGGGTACCTTGTTGATGTTTCTTTGTCAGCAAAGTCTTCTCCTCCTCCTTCTCCTGCCTCTGGTGAAAGTACGTTTACCAGTAACTGGAATTCTAAACAAAATAGAAAGAGGAAGAATAGGAAGAAGAAATCGCCAACCTTTGCGAGTCATGTTGGAGATAGGTCAATAACCTCTGCAAGTCACGTTGAATACCAATACCCAGCCTCAACAAGTTATGCTGGGGGCACACACTCACCCTTTGCAAGTCATGCTGGGGGAAAAAGTCTAGTCACTGTTAGTCATACTGGTAATAGGTCTGTAGCCTCTACAAGTCATGTTATCGACCCATCACTAACCTCTGCAAGTCATGTTGGAGATGTGAAACCAACCACTGCTAGTCATGTTGGGGGCATTAATTATGTTGAGAAATCTAGACGGATAAGACGTAAGCCTAAGTTCCCTTGCAATCTTTGCAAGGGAGATCACCTTACTCATTTGTGCCCTGGAATTCCAGAGGTACAAAGATTGTGGTCCTTGTCTGCAAGCTCTTCTGATTCTGAGTCTTTTGAGGTTTCCTTGCAATCTATTCAACCATTGGTTGAGAAAGTGGTCACACTGATGCAGTCATTGGCTGATCCCACTCCTCTTTTGAGGGGTGAGGTGCCTTTAGATCTTGTAGTCTCTCAGCCTATTCAACCAGTGGTTGAGAAAGTGATTATGTCGATGCAGTCGTCGACTGATACCACTCCTCTTTTTGGGGGTGAGGTGCCTTTAGACCATGTAGTCTCGCAGCCTATTCATCCATTGGTTGCGAAAGTGGTCATGCCGATGCAGTCATTGGCCGATTCCACTTCTCTTTTGTGGGGTGAGGTGCCTTTAGACCATGTAGTCCGTAGCCTATTCAACCATTGGATGAAAATGTGGTCATGTCGATGCAGTCATCAAATGATCCCACTCTTATTTTGGGGAGTGACGTTTCTACCGACTATGTTTTTAGCATTTTTGGTTCAATACTTTCAGAACAAGGGGGCATTCCTCTCATTTCGAGCACACCCCCTCCAAGCCCTAGGATGGTTTCCTTTGATTGGAATGACCTTGTTGAGCCTCATCTTCCTTCTGTTGCACCTTTTCAAATAAGGGTTGAATTTAATTCAACAAACATTTATCGATGTATAGTGGATGAGGGAGCCTCTACAAGTATTTTATCCTCCTCGGTTTGGAAAGTCTTGGGATATCCCAAGCTTGTGTCTGCTTCACATGAGCTGTTGGATTTTGAAAGAAGTCCTAGTGAATATTTGGGGATTCTTCTTCAGTTGCCTATCTCATTAGGTGGGAAGATTGTCCTTTTTGATATTATAGTGGTGCAAGGCCCATTAGATTTCAATATGCTTCTCGGGCATGATTATGTATATGCTACGAATGCTGTAGTGTCTACGCTCTTCCGGGTGATGCATTCCCCTCACAATGGAAGCATTGTCACTATCGACCAACTGGCATATGATAATCACCATACTAATTCAACATTATTTCAGACTACCCCTTTATATGTTCCTAGCGTTCGTGTAGACTCTACCTCGCCACGGGTTAATTATGTGGTGTCTTATCCTTGGTGTTCAATTTCTTCTAAGTAGGAACCAGTGCAATCATGTGTTCCCTCTCGATACTTGGTCTCAACAATTGATCCATTGGTTTATCCAATGGGGGCAGGGGAGGCCTTGCTTCCCTCTCTTATTCCAAGTGGGCTTGAGTATCCTTTTGAGTCTGATCTCATTGTTTGTAGATCCTCAAGCCCTCGTGCTCGTGATTCTTCCCTCATTTGCGCGATTTCTCAGATTTTGAATTGCCTTCAGATGAGGCTATCCTTGAAGCCATGACTATGGTTTCTATACCACAGGAGGACTTACACCATGGTTTGTGTTTTCTTCCCTTTTGGGAGACTTTCCAAGTTGACTATCAAAGAGACTCTTGGTCCGAGCCTAGCAGCGGGCCCTACCTAAACCAGTTGCATACATGAGTTGTAGCCCCCATGGGTCTTCTTTTAAGCTCTTTTTAGACACTCTAAACATGAAAATATTGCCGAGCGATCTTGTGGCCTTTGATGCTCATTAAACTAAAATTTGAAGTCACGTCTATCTGGCGATAGTTTACCCCTTTTTCAGTCTGGACGATCAATTGTACAAACAAAGGTATACTCTAAGGAACTTCAGTTCTCTAGAAGAGTACCCTCGGGTATCATTTTAACCTTTTTCGGGCCTAAGGGACTAAATGTACGAAAAAGGAACCCCCACAGAGTCCATAGTTAAGCTCTTTTCAGACTCCCTAAAATTGAAAAGATCGTCGAGTGACCTTATTCTTTCACACTCGTTAAAGTGGTCTAGAAGAACATTCCTAATAGAGTCCATAGTTAATCTTTTTTCAGACTCCTTAAAAATGAAAAAATTGCCGAGTAGTCTTGTCTTTATCACACTCGTTAAAATGGTTTTGAATAGACGTCTTGTCAGTGCTATTTTACCCCTTTTTCGAACCGACTAGACTACCTTCAAAAAAGGTACCCCATTGGAGTCTCCTTTTACGTTGTTTCAGACTCTCTAAATATGAAAAACTATCGAGCTTACCTTCTCTGGGCTTGTTAAAATTACATCGAAGGACGTTACCATTGTGTGTTTTGTTAACCGTGTTTGCATACCTGTGTCTTTGGCCTAATTCTAGATCCATGTTGCTCTCAACTGAACCATCTAAAGTATGCCCTATACACAAGCCTTGTAGCACTTTGCCTCTGAGTCTTGACACCTTTGGCCCCTGGAGGATTTTTCCCGAGTGTCCTTTTCCTACATATGTCCCTTTGCCCTGAGAATCCCTGTGTTCCATGTGCTTGGAAGTAGTATGTTTGCGACACTCGATCCTCCTATGTAACATAGCATTGTTTTATTCTTTTTCAAGCTTTCCAACATTATTGAAAAAGACAAAAAAAATAAAATATACCCCAAAAAGAGGAAGGGAAAAGTATTTTCTTTTTATTGGCAGAACAATGAGTCACCCTTGGATAAATCACATCTTTCAGTTTGTTTGTCAAACCCTAGGATTTAATATGACCTTAGGAAGTTGTTCCTGCTACATTGAGCTGTGTCCTCCTTCGTTTGGTTATTCTTCCAAAAATATGGAGAGTTTGTGTTTCCTCCTACCTCGTAAACTTATGTTAATGCCATGCTTCCTGAGTCTCATATTTTGTCGTGCTATTATCCAAGGGAAGTTTTTTTTAAGCCTGAGTCGGCCCCTCTACAGTTTGTCTCTTGCCCTCATGCTCGACCATCCTCAAAGTCCAATCAAGGCTTTGTTCGAAATCAATGAAGCCTTTAGTCTGATCATCAAGATTCTCTATTCCATGACCGACGAGCCGTCGAAGACCTTTGGGTAGTGAAGTCGTACACTCATATTACACTCCTACCTAAGTTTTGAATATTTTGAAGTTGTTGCTCGAGCTCTGAAGACCTCATCTCCAACCATCAGGCCTTATCAACTTATAGAAGATGGATACTCTACATATATATCTTTTTGATTTTGAGATTTAGCTCTGTTGTGTATTTCTCACGGATACACTTTATATAGTTATATGACATGGATATACAGTGTATTTGATTTGTAGCCATGATTTTTCCCGAGCATGGGTATGCCCGCCTCAGTGAGACAATTATTATTTTGCAGATGACACCATCAATTTCTGGTCCCTGGGCTCACTTGTTCGGAACATCGGTGAAGATTGTTAATGTATTTCAGCCATCTGATTCTCTTCTGACCTCACACATTAGGGGGCATCTGTTATAACCCTAATTTTCACCAGACATGCTTACCTCGCATCAGGCCATCTCAGATCCCTTCTTTGCCAAAACGCTGAACAACTCTTCTTAAAAACCCCTTTTATAAAACCCCACGTGCCCTACTCCATTACTGCATGTGTGTACATGCTAGCTGACCCAAGACAACTCATGTGTACCTACAAAAGAACGGAAAAATGAAAGTTGCTGATGGACCACACAACTTTGGGTAAGTTAACTAAACCTTTCAGCCATGCATGGTTGGTCACTCGACCAAATACCTAGCTTCTTCTAGCCTATAAAATAAGGGTCAGGGGTCCCATTTGAAGGAGGAGAATCATAGTAAGGAAACTATACCCGATTGAGAATTCCCTTTGTCCCAACTGTTGGTCTCCAGTTTTGATCATGTTTTTGCCTATATTATATCGCAAAGACTTCCATTTCCATACCCAGTACCACCCCTTTTGGCCTTGTTTTGACACACTTGACATCTCTTTACCACTCAATGGGGTTACTCAAGGTATTTTTACGTTTCAAGTTATTTTTATGTATTTTGATACTTTAAATTAATATTGAAACTAATGTGGCTTGAGTTAGGTACTATTTCTATTTTTGAAACAGGATTTGCCAGTACCAGGTACCAGCTTGTACCCCGTGGAGATACCAAAGAAGCTGCTAAAGATCCGCGCGTTATGGCCAGAGTGGGAGACAGTGTGATTTACATGACAGATGGAGTCATCACTCATATGATGATTGAAGGCACAATTATAGAACTGATGTTGTTAATACTATATGATTCACACTTCGTGACACTACGTGTCACGAAGATGTGAAGACCATTTTTTTAACTGACTTCGAGTTATTTTCGGATCTGGGATCTGTTTGAATTAATGTATTTTTTCTTTAAACTGTTATGGAGGAGGATCTATATAACCAAAGGATCACTCCTAAGAAACGTTGGATTATGTTATGTTATGATACGCATTTCTGTTAATACAATTTTCCTTTGCGCTATGTTATTTCACTGTCATACGATTTGAGTTATTTTCTGAGTAAATGGAGCGTGAAGCATGGCTAGTGTTTGCGTAGAATGATTTGAATAGTTCTGTTTGTTCCTTTCAGTGTTTGTACCTTTTGGTTGGGCCCACCAAATAGGTTCAAGTCGCTGCTTTTCTCTGCATTAGATTTAGTTTATTTCAGTGTTCTAGTATTTGCATGCATGTTAGCTTAGAGTTTAGGAATTAAATTGTTCAGATTCTTGCTTAAATTATTCTTTAATTGTATCGTTTCCAGCTTATTAATATCTTCTACGTTGATGAGTATTGAAGCATTGTTGATTCCTGTAGAGTTTAGAGCATGAACTAGGTTTGCTTCGATTCCAGTTTTCAATCTGAATATAACTTAGAGTTTGAATGTACTTTGTTTTGGATAAGATAGTTAGGTTACTCTGCTTTGTTAGATAGTTAGGTTACTTCGCTTAGTTAGGATAGTTAGGTTGCAATTGAATTAGAGGAAGCTTCCGGTACCAGTAGGGTAAGTAGAATATTTCTTTATTTTTCCTGTAGAATAGATTTAGATTTATTTTCGATCTTTAGATTAAAAGAATTTTAGGAAATACTCTTTCTGTTATGGCTTAAATAGAAATGGAGATGATAGATTATTAAAGGTAGTGGTAGATAGTCTTGTGAAATCACATTAGAGTAGAAATAAAAACACCAGCACTTAAGCATAGGACTGTTTTCTGTTGATGAATTAAATAGGAGATGATAAATTTCAAGATAGTCATTAGGATTCAGTTTCTAAGAGTGAGTTTGTGTTTTCTTCTAAGAATATTCTTTAGATAGGGATTAGAATCTTACCTGCACATACAGTGTAGCAGCTCTATGTTTACTTGCCTTGGTTTGACAATTCAGTGTTTCAGGTCATTAAAATCTTTAATATCGCAGCCTGACATTTTTGGCGTTGTTGCCAGGGAGTTGTTTAAAAGGTAAGTTAGATAGTTGTCTTGATTAGTTTTAGAATGCACTTAGTTTGGTGTGGTATGTTAGTAGGTTGATAGTAAGAGGAGCTGTGGAAACAAAGGGGTGAAAACCGACATATCAGTTATCACAGGTACTCTGAAACTCAATCTTAGTTTCTTTTCTTTCATTTAGTATGACTTCATGAGAAATAGAGATCCTAGAGGTAGATTTAGGAGAAACATAAAACCACAAAAAGAAGAAACCTCCACCCAAAAAGCGATAGAAACTGAGACTGAAATTATGGCTGAAGAAACCATAGAACAAAACCTAGAACCAGGAAACACCATACAACAACGAACTCAAAACCCTGGTGATCCAGCCCTGGATGACACAGTTGATCCAGAGAAAATACAAGCTCTTCTCGGGAACCCTAACTCTATAGTTTCATAGATAACAACTAAAAATATGGAATCAAAGGCTATAGGATCCTCAAAAGGACCAATAGGAGATAACACTTCTGACAAAAAGAATCCAGAAAGGTGGGATTTCACACCCTCACCAAAGAAAGATCGAATTGCATATACAATTCTTGGTAATCCTTTTACCATGGGAGAAAGAGGGAGAGACTTACATGGGGAACTTCATATTGAAAATGAAGGTGAAGAACAAGCAGAGAATGAGTTAACACCAGAAACCACCTTTGGATTTCCTATTTTGGATTTAGTCCAGAATGTCAATATGAAAAATATCCCACTTTCAACACTACCAACCTTCCATGGGGAAAATAGTGAGGACCCAGATGTCTTTCTTTTTGAGTTCGACATCCTGTGCAGGAGTTATAATTATCTCCAGGATGCACATAAACTGAAATTATTTCCTGCCACCCTGAAAGATTTTTCATTACGTTGGTTCATGAGTTTAGGAGAATACAACATTAGATCTTGGGAAGATACGAAGGCAAAATTTTTAAAGAAGTACCAGGATTATTGCAGAACCAAGGATTCTCGGAATGACATCTTCAAAATGCAACAACAAGATGAAGAGAGCCTTGAGGATTTTCTAGAAAGATTTACCTATACCCTTCAAAAATCTAAATATAATGATCTCCAGGATGAAGCAATCAAGACTCTTTTCTTAAAAGGAGTTTTGGAAGAATATATTGACACTCTCAATTTAATGGCTTCAGGAGACATTTATCAAAAAAACTTTGAAACAATTAGTGAACTTTGTAGAACTTACTCAAGAAGTAAAGGGAAAACTGCAAAAGGTGTGAGAGAACCGGTCAACAAAAATACCAAAACATCCACATATGGTGGAGTTACTAGAGTCGAATTGGGAAACCTTTCGGATAATTTTAAAATAGACCTTTTAGGAACAATTGGCTCTCAATTAGACACTTTGAAGATTAAGAGAAAGAAGGAAGAGGAAAACCCTGTCCTAAGTATATTTTGCCCAAAATGCAGAAAAAGGCATCCTTTACGAGAATGTCCTTTGGACAATGTTCCTGTATGTGCAATATGTACTGAAAATCATAAAACAAAAGATTGCCCATCCTTACCTGGATTGCAAGCAATATTCAAGGGAGGGGAAGCTCCAGGGACTCCATCTGCACCTAAGAGGCCTTGGCAACCTAGAAATCCAAATACAAATGCATATCAAGAACCATCCCCACAATCTTCCAGCTATTATCCACCCTTCTCTCAACAACAACATCCATGGAACTGGCCAAACTGGCCTTCACAAAATGCCCCTGCTCAACCTTGGTACCAGGGATGGAGAGATCCGAACTTTGGAAATAACCAACAGCAGCATGCAGTACCAATTCCCCAGAATCCATACACGCAGTATCCTCCAAATATACAACAGTTATTGCCTGGTTTTACTCCACCTCCATTACCACCCATTCAACAAAACCCTCAACAGCCTCAGAATCCACCACGTCCTACCATTTTGCCCGCTCAACCCATTCCAAATCCTAACCATAGACCACCTCTACCACTCCATAATGTTGATTTCCAAAACTATCTAGCTTACAACATAAACCCTATATCTATACAAGAAGTACAACTAAGATCTGGAAAATTTTTAAATAAAATTCAGCCCATAACAAAAACAACACCAAAAGTAATTATCGAAGAACATGAAGATGAGCCTACAGATAGTTTATCATATGAGACACCCCTGAAAGATGTTATCATTCCAAAACAGAAAGAATCTGAACCACAACATAACACACAAACTCAGGTGCCCCAAACGCCTCTTTTTCCTGAAAGGTTGCTCATTGAAAAACCAATTGTACAATCTGAGTTTGACATCATGACTGAACTGAGAAATGTCTGTGTTAAGATTCCATTATTACAAGCCATCAGAGATGTTCCCATCTATGAAAAAACCATCAAAGAACTTTGCATTAAGAAACCAGGTCGAAAATAGAAAGATCCACCCACAATACATCTAGTAGGATAGTTATCAAATTATATTTCTGAAACACCTAAAATTGTAAAGTATGCCAACCCAGGGAACCCAATAGTTTCAGTGACCATCAACAATGTTTCCATTGGTAATAATTTAGTTGATCTAGTTGCAGCCATTAATATAATGACCAGCAACACAGTGGAACTGTTACAATTAAATCAATTCCTGCGCCCTACTCCTACAGTTCTTGAACTGGCTGATAGAACCACTATAAAACCTGCTGGAGTTCTTGATGACATCCTTCTGACTTTAGCTTCGTGGGAATATCCTATTGAATTCATGATTATTCATTCAAAGGACCCCACAAAAGGCCATCCAATCATTTTAGGGAGACCTTGGTTGGACACAGCCAATGCTTTCATAGGATGTCGTGGTGGGGATATGTTTATCTCAAATGGTATTTCTTCACAGAAACTTACTCTGTTTCCACCTACCCGGCCTGTTACAGAAGAATTATGTTGGTTAAAGTGTCCCTATTTTGAGAATGAGGATGAAGAATCTTTATTCTCTGTTGATGAGTTCCATGCACTGCAAGAACCTATAGAGGATGACATTTTAAGTCAATTTCTTTCTGTGACAGAAAATGTTGAGTTCCCACAAACTTATCTTCAATATGATCAGATTTTCAGAGAGGAATTTCAGGAACGACGTGAGTTATTTTCCTCATTTTCACCATCCATGGTTTTCACCGTTTCTGAACACTCAGGGCCACATACCATTCCAGTAGAACTTAGTCCAGGTAGATGTCTATACATCAACTCTGAATCGAGTCTCAGTCAACAGGAACAGTTGACGAATCTCTTGAAAGAATAGTCAGGGGATTTTGCTTGGGAATACACTGATATGAAGGGAGTACACCCTGACACCTGCATTCACCACATCTACATCCAACCAGGGATAACCCCAGTGAGACAGCCATAGAGACGCATGAATCCAATCCTAAAAGACTTTGTAAAAGAAGAATTACAGAAACTGTTAAATGTTGGATTCATCTATCCAATTTCTGACAGCAAATGGGTTTCATCTCTTGTTGTGGTACCCAAGAAAATGATAGGAAAATGGAGGATGTGTGTAGACTTTAGGGAGCTGAACAAGGCAACCCTGAAAGACTATTTTCCTTTACCCTTCATAGATCAGGTTTTGGATACCTTGGCTGGAAAAAGATATTTTTCTTTCCTCGATGGATATAGTGGGTACAACCAAATTCAGATTGCTCCTGAAGACCAGGACAAGACAACATTCACATGTCCTTGGGGCACCTTTGCTTATAAAGTGTTGCCTTTTGGATTATGCAATTCTCCTGCGACATTTCAGAGAGGTGTCCTTGGTGTCTTTGCTGACTTGATTCATGACTGTGTGGAGGTTTACATGGACGATTTTACAGTCTATGGTAACACCTTCGAAGAAGCCTTAAGTAACCTGGAGAAAGTCTTGATTTGCTGCCAAGAATCAAATCTATCCCTCAGTCATGAGAAATGAAAAATGTTACTAACTGAAGGGATTGTGTTGGGTCACCATCTGTCTGCTGAAGGAATCAAAGTAGACCCAGCCAAAATTGAGGTGATAGTTAATCTTCCCTCTCCAAAAACCCAGAAAGATGTGAGAAGCTTTTTGGGGCATGCTGGTTATTACCGTTGCTTTATTGAAAACTTCACAAAAATAGCCAGCCCCATGTTTAAACTGTTGACACAAGACACATAATTTTGTTGGGATGATCATTGTTAGAGTGCTTTTGAGGATTTAAAAGAAAAATTGTCTATGGCACCTATTCTCAGAGGACCAAATTGGTCCCTTCCTTTCCACATCTCAACTGATGCCTCAGACACTGCTTTAGGAGGAGTGCTTGGGCAAAAGGAGAACCAACAGAATTATGCAATCTATTTTACCAGCAAAAACCTTACCCCCCCTGAATTGAACTATACAGTAACAAAGAAGGAATTTTTAGCAGTAGTTCATTCCATCAACAAATTTTGTCACTACATTACTGGATATGAGGTTTTTGTACACACTGACCACTCTGCAATCAGATTCTTGATGAAAAAACCAGTCACTACTGGTAGAATCACCCGATGGCTTTTGCTGCTTCAAGAATTCAACATCACCATAGTTGATCGGCCAGGGAAAGAGAATGTAGTTGCAGATTTTCTTTCTCATATTTCCCAAGATAGTACTGATATCCCAGTGAATGATAAATTTCCTGATGAACATTTGTTTACAGTAGCTGCCAAGACCCCTTGGTTTGTAGATACAACAAATTACTTAGCTACAGGAAGATTACCAGCTCACTTATCACCACCACAAAAGAAAAGAATTATCCAACAAAGTGCTTACTATTCTTGGGTGGGAAGTGATCTCTTTTATACAAGTCCTGATATGATTATTAGGAGATGTGTTTGGGAAGATGAAATTCTCGATATCTTTCAGGCCTGTCATGATGGGCCATGTGGAGGACATTTCTCTGACAAAAGAACAACATATAAAGTTTTGCAATCAGGATACTATTGGCCGACACTGTTCAAAGATGCAATGAAATATGTGAGAAGCTGTGACAGTTGTCAAAGGATGGGAAGGCCCACTGCAGTAGACAAGATGCCCTTACGACCACAAGTTGTAATTGAACCATTCGATAAATGGGCACTAGATTTTGTAGGGCCAATTGCTCTAATGTCAAGGAAGAAGAAGTATATATTGCTGTGCACAGATTTTGTGACCAAATGGGTAGAGGCGAAAGCCTTATATCAAGCAACTGAGAAATTAGTGATTGAGTTTATGTATGAAGAGATCTTTACCCGCTTCGGTGTTCCACGAGAGATTGTCACCGACCAAGGTGCTCAATTTAATTCCAAATTGATGAAAGAACTCACAAACAAATATGGGATCAAACACTGTAAGTCCTCTCCATACCATCCACAAGCCAATGGGCAAGTGGAATCTACAAATAAAGTTCTAGAAGCAATTCTGACCAAGACCATACACTTACGTCATAAAGATTGGGCAGATAGGCTTCCAGAAGCTTTATGGGCATACAGGACTACATGGAGAAATACCACTGGTCATACTCCTTACGAATTGGTATTTGGTAAGCAAATTCTCCTTCCCATAGAATTTCAGATCCATACATTCCACCTAGCAGCAGAGTTGGGGTTGGATTTGAGTGAAGCACAGAAACAGAGGGTCATGCAACTTAATGAATTGGGAGAAATGAGGCAGGATTCTCTTCAAAGGACCATCCTTGTGCAAAGTCAATGCAACAAGTGGCATGACAAATACATCAAGAAAAAGCACTTTCAACCAGGGGACTGGGCACTACTTTTCGATTCCAAGTACAAAAATTTCAAAGGGAAACTTACAACAAGATGGTTGGGACCTTATGAAGTAGAAATTGTTTTTGATAATGCTTCTGTCAGGATTAAAACCATAGATGATTCCCAGAACTCCTTTGTAGTGAATGGACATCGATTGAAAGTGTACAATAAACCCTTGTCAAAAGATGATTTCTTACAGGAAGTGGCCAAGCAAACAGAACTAAAGATAGTGGGAGAAGAGTCTTCTCCTCCTGCTGATCTTTGATCATTCATACTGTTTTAAAATTCCATAAATAATAGATTTTTAGCAGAAAATAAAAAAAATCAAATATATAAAAAAAAAGCATTTATTTTCTTTTTTTTGGATATGTTGATCTTTTATTTTCAGTTTTACAGGTTTTTTCAGAGCAAGTACAGAACTGAAATTTATCACTCTCTTGCAACAGGTAAGAAGGTAACACTGTTTTATTTCATGAAATTTTCTTATCAATATTACTGACTTGTTCTGAAACAAATACATTTGAGCTTGTTTGCTCCCTTTGATTTCTCATTAAAGTATGAAAGGGGCATTTATCAGGAAGGATTATTCTTTACCAGACCTGGTGAATTATTATGGGAAAGAAAACCCCTTAGAGTCTTCTTTTAGCATTTCCTCAGACTCTCCAAACATGAGGAAGCAATGAGCATGTACTAACTTGGGCTCATAAAATCCACAAGTAAGTGTTTACTGTTCAAAAAAATTCATGTCTGCAAGATTTCTATCTGCACTCGCGTTGGATGATGTGGAATACATTAAGGTCCATCTTCCAACAAATCTCACCCCATCGACATCAACACCTTATCTGGAGTAGAGATTAGAGATTATTTAGCAGCCTGGAATTTGCATGCCTCAATGGCATATGTCCTTGCTGACAACCCTGGGAATACTCCAATGTCTCTTGGTTGATAGATCCTATAGGTGACTCGACACCAAAACCTCTATTCGTACCTGTTAGGATGTGTTATAGGTACCCTGAGGCCCATTGACATTACTGGTGGGTCATCTCGCATTGGTTAACGACATTCATTAATGGCCGGTAATCCAATGATTTCTGTTTGTGTTCGACTCTAGAACATTCATTCACACAAATCAGAATTGTACCATGAGTTAGAAGCTTTGAAGCTGTTGAAGACATGATTTTAGTTGATCTTTTTTAGGATAGAACAAAAGCCAGGTTCAGGGATCATCATCAGATAATTTGCTATTATAAACAGGAAGTTTTTCTCAGCAGGATATTATTGGTTCAAAATTCTCTACAGATTCCTGATTGTTTCATCAGTACCAGTTAGTACCAGCACAGAGTTCATCAGCTACAGTGGTCATTAGAAATACAAGAGCAATTACAATTTTCACGCGCTTCAAATCCAGACTTGACTTCAAAAGAAAAATTCTACAACAAGACTTGCATAACAATGGGGATAGGTAATTTAACTCAGGTATGCTTAGTTCATGTTGATTTACTGTATTAATTTGCATATTAATAGTTTGAACTAAGGATGCCTTGTTTACTCCATAATGTTTCATCATATCCACGACCTGTACCTAATGAACTAACCCACCTTGACATTTCATATCATAAAAATACACAACATTACCGGAGCTGAGTTCGACATGACTCGTATATGATAACACTCTGCACTCATGTACAGTTATCATCATTTTTCTACACAACATCGATCCCCACAACAATTCAAATATTTTCCTATGATTTTTCTTCCGACTACACCCTTCCTCACATTCTCTTCCTTCGTCGCCCTCATCCAAATTTCGCTGCTCACCCATATACCTTCCCTGTGATATCAAGTGGAACCATGGTGGCAAATCACCATGAACCAGAGACATATGTAGACTTAGAGGCCCTTCCGGAGTATGAGGCAACCAAAGATATTTTTAAGAAAGCAGGGTGGGAGCCGTTTATGAAGAAATTCGATGGATATAATGATGCAATTACACTTTAGTTTGATCTGCATTTTCAGGGTGGGTTCGCTAAAGTGGGTGAGCTCGAGTTCGAAGTCACGGATAAATTTATTTCAGAGGCAATTCAACTGCCCACCACCAGTCAGAGATGGACAAAGGGACAGCCGATTGACAAAAATCTCTGTACGCAGCTTTTGAAACTACAGTATCGGGAAACAAAGTGGTCCGAGGGAACATCGCGGTCATGGTTAGAACCATAGTGGGCTCAATTGTTAGCCATCCTCCAACATTACCTTACGTGTGAAGGATGGTACACCATCGTATTTCCCTGCCATGCCCGACTCCTGTTACACTTTAAAGGTAATCATCTTCTGAACATACCTTTCTTTCTGTTGAAAAGTTTAAAAAAGATGGCCGAAGAGGTACGAAAGGCCAAAGATTTTCGTGGAAGTCTATTTCATTTTGGTCTTGTTAAGATATTGATTAAGTCTGCACTGTCCAAGAAGCAAGAAACGTGGGATATGTTCACTGTAAAAACCCTAGCCTCTGTCAAGTCTAAAGATAGGAGTGTTAAGCCTGCTCCCCCACAGAAGAAGTTGAATGCTAGGAAAACGAGGGTTAAAACCCCGACCAAAGTCTGTGCTAACCCTAAGAACATACCCGATAGCACAGTTGAAACCAGTACTGGAGACCCTGATTCAGAACATTCATTTGATGCTCATGGGTCTGATGGAATAGAAACCAATAATGAAATTGTGAAGAATACTACTCCTACAGAGGCACATGTTGAAATTCAGAGTTCTTCCCTAGCTGCTGAGAACATAATTGACGTGGAAGAACTGGCAGAGTTGACTGACAAACCTAGGAGGAATCCAAAACGAAAATGTAAAAGCACATTGTCAGGTATGGATAACTCTGTGCCCATTTACCCACCATAGGAGAGGTTAGAAAGTGTGGATGATCGTGAGGAGGCTCCAGAGCCCTCTGAAATGACTTGGACTCTGTCCCAATTTATTCGAAAAACTTGTAAAGTGGATCGGCAGGCTACTGCGCCCAAAGGAATTGAGCAGAATGAGCCAATTCAAGTACCAATAGGTACCCCTGCTCGGATACAAAGAGAGTTCACTCCTGAACCTAGTCCAATTGACAATCCCGATCCAGTTGACACCTCTGAACTCAGTCCAGATCATCCAAATCCAGTTGACACCTATGAACGAAGTCCAAATGAGTTCACTCCTGAACTCAGTCCAGATCATAATTCCGATAGAGTTAACACCCCTGCTCAAAGTCCAGACAAGTTCACTCATGCATCTAGTCCTCAACCACAAACAGGACATGATCAAACATTTGAAACCTACTGTGAAATTTCCTCCAGTCGATCCTTGAAACCAATGGTAGCCAGACTAGAAAGCAAAAATAACAGGTTGAAAGAGAAGCTACATGAGTACACTGTATTGGATCGACATATAAAAACAGAGAATGAACTCATGAAAGTCAGGGTGACTAATTTGTTGTCCAAAATTGACAGATTAAAACAGAAGAATAAGGGTCTTTTCTAAAGGAACAGGAAACTACAGAAGACTGCCAGAAAGCATATTATAATCAACCGAGTCCTCAAGAAAGAAATCAGAAATATGAAGAAACAAGAGAGGTTACAGATGTTGGTTGCAGCTGCTGCAACGCTCTGATTGCTATCAGTCTTTGACTTTTTTGTTGCCTGAGGATAGGCAAAGACTTCAGTTTGGGGGCATGTTGGTCTCCAGTTTTGAT
>CBVK0100097817.1:0-30778 GCA_900067695.1 Picea abies
CACTAAAATAAAGTGAGGAAAGAGGGAAAACCTCATGGGAAAACCCCCCCCTCAAGGTATAATGCATGTAAAAAGAAGAACTGAGAGTTGCTAGGCAAATGTGTCCTTCACTCCAAGACAACTTCGTAGAGAATGGAACTTCTGCTCAGTGAAGGTCTTGGTGAAGATGTCTTTCATCTGTTCTGCTGAAGGAAAGAACTGTAGGTTGATTATCCCCTCGTGTACTAAGTCCTGGATGTAGTGCATGTGGATCTCAATGTGATTCATCCGCTGCCTCTGAAATGGATCTATGTAGAACTTCAGAGTACTCTGGTTGTCACACTGGATGACGATCAAACAATGAAACTGAATACCCAACTTAGTGAGAAAATATTGTAGCCACATAGACTGGATGGTTATGTTAACTACCCCTTTGTACTCTGCCTCGGTTGAAGATAGAGAAATAACATCCTCCTTCTTTCTCGACCAATAGATAGGTCTAGAACCAAGACTGAGTGAGTAACCAGATGTGGACTTGCAATCAGTGTTATCGCCAGCCCAGTCATAATCAGTGAACCTAATGAGATATAATGCAGAGTTTGCTGCATAATGAATCCCAAAGGTGATGGTTCCCTATACGTATCAAAGGATATGTTTTGCATCCTTCCAATGTAGCTCATGCAGCTCCTACATGAACTTGGAAATTGCGCCAACTGCATAGGAGAGGTCTGGTCTAGAATGTGTGAGATACAACAATATCCCCACTAGTTGTCTATACAATGTGTTGTTAACTAGTGGAGTGTCCCCGCCATCCTCAAGTTTTCCTCCTGATAGGAAAGGAGTTGGAGCAGAGTTGCAGTCTGTCATGTGAAATCTCTCAAGGAGATCTCGTGCATACTTGGCCTGAGACATTTTGATGCCTGATGCATCTTGAATGATCTCTAGTCCAAGGAAGAAGTGTAGCAGACCCATGTTTATCATTAAAAACCTGTCATGTAGAATCTTCTTGACAGCAACAATCGCTAAATTCGAGCAACTGGTGATGATAAAATCATAAACATACATAACTAAGAGTAGAAGTAAATCAGATTTCCTGACCATGTAGACATTCAGGTTTTATTTACAATGTAAAACGTTTTGTGACAAAAGGTAGGAGCCCATCTTGGCATACCATTCCCTCGAAGCCTGCTTGAGGCTGTAAAGAGACTTCTTCAGTCGACAAAACAAAGAGGAATCCTGCATAAATCCCTAGGGTTGCTCCATATATATCTCCTAAGAGAGATCACCGTGAATAAATGCATTCTTCACGTCCATCTGATGGACTTCCCATCCCTTGGCCGCCACAATGGCAAGTGCCAAATGTATGGAATCCATCTTCACTACTAGAGAGAAGGTCTCATCATAGTCAATGCCATGCATCTACTGAAATCCTTTGGAAACAAGCCTAGATTTGTATCTGCTAATATGTCCATCTGCTACGCTCTTGGTCCTGTAGACCCATATGCACCTGACAAGTTTCCTTCCAGAAGGAAGGGGAACCAAATCCCAAAAGGGATTTCCAGTAGCCTTGCCATAAGACTGTGGATCTGAAGACTAAACCAAGAAAATATTCATGGAGGGAAATGGTTCAGTGGAAATGAGTGCAATAGAAGGTTCCTTTAAATCAGATCTAGTCCTCCTAGTATCGGTTGGATCACCAACAATATCCCATGCATCCTGAAGAGTTGTCTAAGCCCACTTGGGCCTCTGCTCTGGCTCTATGTCTACATCTGGATGCACTGAATCTACATCAAACCGGAATGACTCTATATCTAAATCATTTCAATCCTTTGAATAAAAAATCCCATCTGAGGAAGAGTCGGCATGTGTGTGCTCATCATCTCGGACATGTGGAATAAAAAAGGTGTCTCCATGCGGTTGTTGAGGTACATGCGAGACACTTTTCTCGAATTGGACACTATGCTCAATGATGAGCTGGTCTGAGGAAAGATCAATGAGTTTGTATCCCTTCACACCATCGAGGTATCCAACAAAAATACACTATGTTCTCTATGGATCAAGTGCCTTCCTCTTTTTAGAGGGAATCCAGGCCCATGCACGTGAACCAAAAATACAAAAGTGGGTCACTCCTAGTTTGAGGTTGCTCCAAGCATCATAGGGGGACTTATCCTTGACATATCTATGGGGACATATGTTTTGGATGTAGGTTGTACAATTAAGTGCTTCGGCCCATAATCTCTGTGGAAGTGACTTTGCATGTAGCATGCAAGATGCCATCTCTTTTAAAGATCTATTTTTCCGCTCAGCAACTCCGTTTTTTTGTAGAGTATAGGGAACTGTGTGCTGCAACTAAATCCCTGCCTCGTGAAACATATTCCATATCTCATGATTGACATACTCTCCCCCATTATCATTTTAGAGGACTTTGATTTTCTTTCCTGACTATGTCTCAACCAGGGCTTTGAAATCCTTGAGGTGTTGAAAGACCTCTGATTTTTTCCTAAGAAAGTAAATCCATATGAAACATGAGAAATCATCAACAAAAATGAGCACATACCTCGCTTTTCTGATTGATGGATGCGGAAAAGGTCCCATGAGGTCATTATGGATCAAATCTAAAGGAGAGGAAGCTCTCTGAGTCTTTCCTTTTTTGAATTTCTCTTGAGAGTGTTTTCCAAGAACACATCCCTCACAAATTCCTTTGGAGAATTGGATGTCTGGTAGACCATCAAACAATCTTTGCTTGTTGATTTGTTGCATATATCTGAAATTCAAATGTATGAACCTTTCGTGCCATATCCTACTTCTTTCATCAACACAGGTAAGAAGTAAAGAAGAATCCAGTTCAATAAATTCAAAAAATGTATACAATCTAGATTGATGATTTACCTCACCGATAGAGACCTTGGAATTGGTTTGCATGTCATAGATGTCCACTTCATTAGGTTTGAATATTACTTTCTTTCCAGTGATAGAATTTTTCATCTGATACATGGAGAGAAGATTGACAAAAAGTTTGGGAACGTGCAACACATTCTCGAAGCTTCCGTTGGTGAGTTCAATCCTTCCTTTGCCAGTGACCTCGACTGGAGAGTTTTCCCCCATCAGAATAGGAGTATCTTTGTATGCATCCAATGAAGAATAGACTACTTTTGTGGCATCCATGTGATGTGATGTGATGCTCCTACATCTACGATCCAAGCATCGAGAGAGGAGTTGATGGCAATCAAGGCATGGCTAGAATTTCCTTTCTTGGGATTCTGATCTTCTGCCTTCTTCTTCTTGGCACCCTTGAGAATGAAATCTCCAAGTTTATTTTTTTGAATTATTTGAGTCATTAGATCTATTTGTTTCTGCATGCATGCGGATTATGGATGGAATCCTTTATGGCAGTATGTGCATTTCTCCCCTTTTCTTCCCTTTCCACCTTTGGATCTGGAGGCATCGGTGAAGGGTTTTGAGTACCCTTCCTTCTTCAGATTTGCATGAGCTTTCCTTTTTTATTTATAATTGTATTTATGATATTAATGTCTTCCATATTGCATAGTAATTGCATGTGCCTTTGGGCCTTTGATTTTTCCCTTGTCGATGAGCTTGGTTTGCTCTTGTGTCAGGGATTCGATAAATTCCTCAAGAGAAGGAATCTTCTAGGTGGCTCCAGAGGCAAATTTGATTGAATGGAATGTGGATACAAATAGAGAGAATTCATGAAAAATATTGGAGAGAATTCTGAGAACCATTTGTTTCTCCTTCTTAGATTTATCAACCTCGCAAGATTTGAGTTGCGACAGTAAATCCTTGTATTTTGTAAATAAATCTTGGAGATTGTCGAAGCTTTTTGGATCCAATGTGAGAAATTACACCTTTATCATGTGTCCCCTCATCTCATTCTATTTTCCAAATATCCCTTCCATGGTGTTCCAGGCTTCATTGGGGGTTTTACAGGAAGATATGTGAAAAAGGAGATCAGGAGAAATGAGACTGCAAATTGTTCTGAATGCTTCATCCATTCGATTTAGATACTGATTTTTCTATGGATGATGTCAGTTATGTCTCTGTATTCATGGTTAACTTGTAAAGTACTCTGCTTCAAACATGCATGACCATATTCTCCTTCCATGCAAAGAAATTGTAAGGTGTAAGAATGAATTCTTTTGGGAATTCCATTTTTCCATTGTCTTCAATCTTTGGTACCTACAAAAATAATTTGGTGTAGATTTTGCTTAGAAGTCTGTCGGCTCTGATACCATGTAAATGTGTTGAAACTACATAGAATAGATATAGATATAAAATACCACACACATTTGCAGAGAGAAATTGAGAAAGAAGAAGCAAGAGAGAAATAATGGAAGAATTCTCATTAACGTAATGAATAATGAATAATTTACACATGATATACTCTATATAACTCAACCAATGCGCAATGGAGGTGAATCCAATGCGCCATAGTGGTGGTATAGAGTGATATGGAAACAACCCACCAATTGTGGGAGTAAACTTCCACCTAGTCTAGTATCTCGGGCAGTTATGGGAGTGAACTGCCACCTAGCTGAGTTAACTAGTCTACCGGTCTTCAATTAACTTACTGAAACAAGGTGAAGTGAGGAGGAGATCAGGGAATCATGGGTAATGTGTTATTATGGTGATGATCCCAAGTACAATGTGCATTATTTGGTGATGATCCCAATGTTGCATGGTGACAAAACCAATTCAGCATCTAGACTCCACTCAACTAGTCAAATTGAAGTGAAAACTGAAGAGAATATTCTCTTAGAGGAATATTCTCCCTAAACTTTAGGAGACTGGATAAAGAATAAAAAACATAGGAAAAACCTTAGGAAAAATAAATCCTAGGTGTGTGTGAAGTAACTTCAACACCTGCAATTACAAATGTAATTGTGCAAATATTAATTAGGCTAGTGAGACGATATGGTTGAGCGAGATAGCTCGTATTGATTGATATGGTTTGGGGCCGAATTACGTATTTTGTAAATCAAAATAATTAACAAATAATAATGATTGGTTGCAGTACAAGAGGGACAATAATGATGGGGTACTATGATTCCACAAGAGAGGGGGCTAAATACAGGTCCAAGGGGTTATCCATTTGTATTAATTCAGCGAATTCATATTAATGTTTATTCACCTTTGAATTATCAAATAGATATTAAAGTGATGTAAGAGTGTTAGGTGGGAAAGATCAAATCACTTAATTTTTAATAGCATGGGCTAAGTACATCTACTTTTTGGGAAATGTGTGAGTCAAGCTTGTATGAGAAGAAAAAAAATTGAGTTCATTTTTGGGGTAGTTTTTCATGTTGGTTTTGGAGAGCATGAGGAGGGTTTAGTGATGGAAAAAGAGTACCAACCATGTTATTCTTAAGTACAACCATTGTTGGGATGATTTTTATGCTGAAAATGAGGTTGTAAGATTGTTATGAAATTTGCATGCCTGTGAGTGACATTTCTTGTTGAGGAAATGGCTCATGATCCTTGATAAGGCTGTCTGAACACTCCTAGAACAACAGAGAATTCCTAGAGAATCCAACTATGAGACCTCCTATACAATCGAGTGCACTAGATCCTAGGAGATAAGTATGAAGGCCTGAGGGACTGTGTGTAGTGAAGGGGGATCCCATTCCTTGGGTTGTGTGGGTTGAGGGGAAAGAGAGAGTTTGTGGATTGGGATTTGTTGTGGAGTATAACTTGGGTATTGGGATGATAAATTATGAAGACTGAAAAGTCAAGAGGGCCAAACCTCCTTGTGGACTCATAGTCTCAGCTTGAGGGTGGCTTTGTGTTGATATTTGGAACAACAAGTCTATGGCTAAGAGGATTTTCCCTTGTACGCAACCAAACGATTCAACAATTCAAGATAAGTTTTTTGTTTTGTTTACATGATTATTTCTATTGTGTATAAATGTAAATTTGATTGTCATTGTTATGTGTAACTTGTATGGCTTCATTATAGCCATTATGGTTTGTATGGTTTCATTATAGCCATTATGTGTTTGTATGAATTGCATTATGGTTTTAGAAATGTTATTAATTGCATGGATAAATTAGCATGCTTCCTGCTATTTTTTTATTGTGTAAAGAAAAAAATTAAGTGGGTTTAGCAGGCAAGGTTCTTTACAAGTGGTATCAAATCTGTAGTTACAACACTAGGCTTATATGGGTCTACTACAACAGAGAAATTCTAATATGTGTGAAGTTTTTGGTGGAAATTCGTTTCTGCCTAATTTTAGAAATTGGGGTCAAAACCCCTTGAATTTCATTTCTTGTATGATGGTTGTTGTTGTATGGGGGCCTATTTGGCCCCTAAATCAATTAAATTTGTCTCAAAGGGATAATTAAGGCATTTTCGCGACAACTACGACAGTCTCGAGCCCGAAAAATCATGAAATTTGGCTAACTGTCAAAAATGTTAGAGTCGTCGATACAGTTTGTATCGACGAAAGAACGAGGATCTTCGCTAATAGATTGGAAGGGGAGAACTTTGGAAATCCTCGAAAAAGAGGAAAAATGAGTTTCGCTATGAAAGTGTTTTCTTTAGCGATAAATCAATGAGAAAAGAGATTTTTTACCGAAATGACATAGGAAAATAATCTTTCGGTTGCTAGCAAAGGAAGTGTTTCAGTGGAAAATAATTTTTCATCGTCGAAATGTCGGTGAAAATATGAGGTTATATTATTAAAAAGTCAACGAAAAAAATATGTTTCTTCATTGATATACCAACAACAAAAACCATTTTTTTGTTTATATGTCGGTGGGGAAGAAATACCTTCCATCACCGATAAGGGAGACAGTGTCGGCGAAGAAGAAAAATATTCTATTGTCAATAAGGGAGACAGTTTCAGTGGGGGAGAAAAATATTTTTCCGTCGATAAGGTAGAAAAAGTCGATGGGGAAGAAAAATATTTCTCCACCAATAAGGGAGACATTATCGGTGGGGAAGAAAAATCTTTCACTACCGATAAGGGAGACAATGTTGGTGGAAAATAAGTGTTTGGTGTCGATACATCGAAGGAAATGAGATTTTGATCATCGATAAAGGAGGAATAAGGGAAATAAAATAAATAAGAGAAGAAGAAGAAAATAGAGAAGAGAAGAGAAAGAAGAAAATAAGAAAATAGGAGGAGAAAAAGGGAAGGAGAAATAACCATTTTTACATTAAAAAAAGCAAGTCTAAAGCCAAAAATTTGTTTTCGGCATAACAAGCATGTTTCAAGTCAGTTTTGGATGAAATTTTAGGTCTTTATACATAGCAACGAGGGCTACAAGAATGATGGTGAGGGCCATCAACTAATTTTTCTTCCATTTTTCAAAAAATGTGAAATAGTGACTTTTGAAGGTGTGGGTCATCCTCAGTAACCGACACCAAGATAGAGGTGAAATTTTGATAAATAGCTCAAAATGTATGCATAAAGATACCTATTTTGCCTCTCGACAAAATTCAAAGGGAGTTAGTGTGGAGATCTCGAAATAAGGAAAAATCCATTAGTTTTGGGCGCATTAGGGGTTTTTTTGAAAACTTCAAAGGAAGAAAAGGGACCCTAGATCATGTCTAAAAAGTTGTATTACTCGACATTTTATATACTCACCAATCCAGAAAAATTTGTACCGAGGGGATTTTTTCCAGTTTTTATCCATTTGGGGGATAACCATTTTTGGCCAAAAAATTCTAAGTTTGAAGGAAATGTAAAAGGACAAAATTCCAAATCTAGATTGATTCAAAAGTCAATCGGAGTGTCAGATTATAAATATGAGAGTTGTGTCATATTATAAATATGAGAGTTGTTGTGTATTAAAAATCATGAATACTTTCAGTTCCTAATATAAAAAATTTCCTAGTTTTCGACATATTTTCCTCTACAAGTGGAAGAAGATAGGCATTGAGATTTTTTGTACCAGTAAAACAGGTGAAAAAGAAGTGAAGTTATTGATTTTAGAAGGTCGTAAATTTTAGCTTAGAAATCATAATAAGGCATGAGTATAGTCGTTGGAAAGGTAATATAGAGAAAAACATGACAAAATAATTGAATCCTTTGAGAGAGCATCTGGTTGTTTTATAAAGCTTCGGGAGAAAGGGTAAATTGAGCTTTGTGAACCATGTAGTTGTTCAAAATGAAGATTTTCTAAATTATGTCAATTTTGGAAAAATATTTCTAGATGTTATAGGTATAGGCCAGATTTCAGTAATGGGAAAGAAAGAGTTCATATATTCATGATAATTAATGCCTATGCAGAAGTATATGTGCATATTTGACTTAGTAATGGGAAGAGGTTGAATTATAATAACAGGGTAGTGTTGATGAGGAAGGGAATTACTCAAGCATATGATTCTATGTTAAGAGGTTATTAACTAGATAAACACTGAGCTTAATCATCAAGAAAAGTGGTATTACAAAGTTGGTCATTTATGCATAGGTGTTGAAACATTCATCAACAAAAGGTTTTTTTTTTTTTTTTGTCATTCATCACAAAAAGGTTTTTTTTTTTTTTTTGTTAGTTTGTTTGTGACATGTGGGACTAACCTGTGGCTAAGAAACTACGACTTGGGGGCATATAATCCATCAAAATCACCCAAGGATCACACCCGACCTAAGCCACACGGACCCTTAACATGGATGGAGTTTTTGTCCCCGTAGGTTTCGAACCAGTGACTTTAACATCACAGAGTGCCTTAACAGTACACTCTGTCACCAAGTGTCCTACACCTCGGGGACATCAACAAAAGGTATTGATGATGTAGGTTGTCTACTTTTGAATAAATACAAGTTACAACAAGAGGAATGGAAAAAAATTGATCTTGTATATAACATGAGTTATAAACTAGAAAAAATATTTGAGTGCCAAAGTAGTTATCACTTGGAGGAAAATAACATGGAAGTAGGGCAGAGCTTGTAGAATTTGGCTAAGGAAATAAAGAGCTATAGGGAAGGTAATGAAAAGTGGATAAAAAACTCGAGAAGAGTAGAAAAAAGGAAATTTTATTCAGCTACTATAGAGTATGAATAGATTGCAGGTTCATATCAATATGGATTCTCATATGAAACATGAAGCCAACCGTTGAAGAATTTCATTAATAGGAACATAAAGGAAAGGTAAGACTCCATAGCCTTGAAGGTAGAGATGTGTCGATAGATGAAAATATTGTTGTGAAAGAGAACAAGGGTCTTAAGTGGTGATGAGTTTCTGGTGTGATGGGTGATTCATTTATATGTGAAAGCAGGGTGCAGGTACAGGTACAAATAATTCATTGACACGATAATAATTCATTGAAGTAGGGTACAGGTACAAATAATTCATTGACATGATAATAAAGGTTTTTATTCATTTAAATTTCCAGCAAAGCAATGTATCATTCCATTAAGAGCAGTGGGTCTTGAGTGTACAAGAAAGGTTTCCCATTGAACCACTCATTGAAGTGAATATTGAACAAGGCCAATGGACAACTAAATATAATGGAAAGGAATTCCATAATGACAATGGTTAAGGTGATTCAAGGATACCATATAGTATTGAGAGAATGGAATGCTATAAATCACATCATTCCAAGGTTCTAGAAGGTTTTGATAAGGTAAAGTTTGAACACGGTTGCCTAAGTGGAGCCAGTGGCCAATTTGGAATATTGGTTGGAATTGTAGAATGATCAAGTATGACTTGGATAAAATAGGTTCAGATCAAGGAAAAGTAGTGTAAAAATGAGCATAATGATAGTCCATAGGGCTGTAGGTATGTATAAGTATTCAAGGACAGCTACATGGAGCACAAAAAGAGGAAACATATATGCATTGGAATCTATACTAGAAGAGATGCATGATGCATATAGTAAATATAGAATTCATGTGCATTAGTTGGCATGATGAGATTGAATGTTTGATGCATATTGATGTGCATTAATGCATGCAAGAATGCTTGGGAATACATATGGCATGCTTGTAGACTGAGAATAGTCTATTGTTATTTGTATGCAATAATGATGTTAGAATCATTGAATATGAATAATGATGGATTGTGTATCTAGTAAAATTGTTCATAGCATGGTTAAATATGTTGATGGTGATGCATATGAAATCCATCCACATAAAGAAAAATGAGGATGGTAAGAATGTTTATCAATAGGTTTATGAAGGGAGCCTTCGAGCTTCTAAAAAATACCAGTTCATCAAGTAGCATCAAGTAATTTGATAACAACCATGCAGGTATGCATTGGTTGCTTATGTTGCACAGAATGATGAAGGGAATGGAAGTAATATTTCCCTCGACTTAAATTCAATATTTGAATTGATGTGTAAAGGCAGATGGCCTTGAAGGTACACAATGTTGTTTAATGTTTGAATGCATTTATATAACATTTAGTGGTATTCTATGTTGGTTATGAGATTATAACTAGGTCAAGTCGGGAGACATACTCCTACTATAGAAAAGGATGACAATAGAGTTATCCATGTGTGAGGCCATGGTGTGGTTGGATATGGAAGGGCTATCGCACTATAGAAGTGCTTAATGTTCTTCCTCTATATAATAAATGCTTGGACTACAATCTCTTTGTCGACATTGAAGGGAACTAAAGGATTAAATTCTCTATGTTGTGTATGGGTCGAAGAGGAAGGAATACAAATAGTCAAACAAGTAATGAGGAAGATCTTGGATGATGTGTTGAGGCCATGGATAAACCTTCCAAGTCACCATGGTTGAGTACATGACATACATATGTGGTATTCCATAGTCAATGCAAGGATGCATTGTATAGAAGTGGCCATGGGCATTGGAACAATGGTTTATTTATTGGTAATGATCTATTGCATTATGAAAATCTTGGGGGGTGATAATGAATTTATATGAATAGTAGATGGAACTTAAATTGTTGGAAATATATAATTATGAGATCATTTCATGAGTTGTTGTAAATATTACAAAAAAAATATGTGATGTGCAATAAAATGTAATGAGCAATAAAGTGATAATGTGCATAAGTATTGATGAATTTTTTGGATGCATGAAAGTTGAGAAAATGCAAGAAAAATGGTCTTAGATATGGAAATGGTGTAATCCCATGAAGAAGAATGACACCTACTGCTACAAGAGTTGAATAATTATGAGCAGAAAACTCGTGTTTGGGAAATGTTGTGTTTCCTGTATGAAACAAATTTTGAAAATTAATAATTGAAAATTGTTATGCTAATATCTCATGTTGACTATATATGTGTGATACAAATGAGATAATGACTAGCAAAGCTCAAAAGCTTAGGAATAAGGCTATTGTTAGGACACTAGAACCCTATGATTTTCACAAGTTACATATTTCTAGTGGGATTATGGCAGTAAGTTGGCACTCTCGCATGTGAAAACCCTGCCAAAATGGATTGTCCGAGGGACTGTGTAGTAGAGAAGGGGATGACTGAGCCTGGAGGGAGAATATAGAAAGGAAGAGGAAACTTAAAAATGCATATGGCATGGTGGTTGCGATCATGTGGGTGTGTCATAGAAGAAAATTGAGTTGAATTCTTTCCCATGGCAGCTTTGTGAAGCACAAGATAGCCATACAAATGAGTATCGACTTACAATTGCAAACTTATTTTGAATAAATGTTGTATTTTGGAGATTAAAAACTCCTATGAAAAAGATGATTGTTATATGATAATGGGTATAGTTTCTTAATGGATACTATAGGAACAACTAGAGAATGAAGAGGTAGGTTGTCAAGCTTGTAGAAGAAGCAAGTTGTCAAGCTTGTAGAAGAAGCAAGTTGTCAGACTTGTAGAAGAAGCATGTTGTTAGGATTGTAGAAGAAGAAAAGTGGAAATAAAGATGCAATGTAGGAGGCACATATGAAACTATTTAAATATTTGGATATTCCATTATCATAGCAGGAGTTCCTAGAGCCACAACTCTGAGACTTCTTGTCTGACCTTTCACTGGAGCCCTGGAGGGAAGTGGTATAGCCTAAGGGACCACGGTGCAAAGAAGGGGGTACACTTCCTTGGGTTGTGTAGGTTGTGGGAAAAGAGAAATTGTTGGTTGGAATTGTTGTCAGAATCGACAAATTGTGAAATATGTTGCAACTGGAATTCCTAGAGCCTCAACTCTGAGACTTCTTAGCTAGTCTATGTTGGAGACCTAGAGGAAAGTGGTATAGGCTGAGGGATTGTGATGGAGATAAGGGGGTACACTTCCTTGGGTTGTGTAGATTGAGGAGAATGAGATATTGAAGGTTGGAATTTTTACAAGTGTTACTGAGGTGTGAAATTATTATGTATGGTTTTGGGATAGCGTTTTTACGTATCTATGTATTTTGGGGCCATAGAGCCTATGTATATATATTTTGGGTCAAAGTGTCTATGTGATATTAGGTCGGAGTGCCTGTGTGATATTAGGCCGAAGAGCCTATATGTTGAATATAGGTCAAAGAGCCTAGAATTGTAATATGTATGTGCCTATAGGGTGTTGTGTACTGAGGACAATGCAAAATAAGGGGAAGGGGATGTAATATCCCCAATTCTAATCCCCACAATTATAAATTTAATTATGCAAATATTAATTAGGTTGGTGAGCTGATATGGTTGAGCGGGATAGCCCTGCATATTGATTAATATGGCCAAGGGCCAAATTATGTATTTTGTACATTAAAATAATTAATAAATAATAATCATTGATTGCGGTACAAGCGAGATGGTTACAATGGGGGGCTATGATTCCAAAAGAGAGGGGGATAAATAGGGGTCCAAGGGGTTACCCATTTGTATTAATTCAGCTAATTCATATTAATGTTTATTCACCTTTCAAATATCAAAGAGGTATTAAAGTGATGTAAGAGTGATAGGTGGGAAAGATCAAATCACCAATTTATAATAGCATGAGATAAGTACATCTACTTTTTGGGAAATGTGTGGTTCAAGCTTGCATGAGAAGAAAATAAAATTTGAGTTATTCTTGGGGGAATTTTCATGTTGGTTTTGGAGAGAACGAGGAGGGCTCAGTGCTAGAAAAAGAGTGCCAACCATGTTATGTTTAAGGACACCCGGTGTTGGGTTGATTTTAATGTTGAAAATGAGGCTAAGGCCTATTATGAAGGTTGCATTCCTGTGAGTAAAATTTTGTGTTGAGGAAATAACTCACGAGCCTTGAGAAGGTTGTGTGAACACTCCTAGAACATTAGAGAATTCCTAGAGCATCTAGCTATGAGATTTCATGGCCAATTGAGTGCACTAGAGCTTAGGCGGGAAGTGGGAAAGCCTGAGGGAAAGTGTGTAGTTAAGGGAGATCTCATTCCTTGGGTTGTACAGGTTGAGGGGAAAGAGAGAGCTAGTGGATTGGAATTTGTTGTGGAGTAGAATCTGGATATTGGGTTGCTAAATTATGGAGATTGGAAAGCCAAGAGATCGAGACCTCCTTGTGGACTCATATCCTTATCTTGAGGGTGTCTTACTATTGAGATTTGTAAAAATAAGAATATGGATGGGAGGATCATCCCTAGTACACAACCAATCAGTTCAACAATTCAAGATAAGTTTTCTATTATATTTACATTATTATCTCTGCTCTGTATAAATATAAATTTGAATGGTGTTACTATGTGTTTGTATGGTTGCATTCTAGTTTTAGAAATGTTATTAATTGCATGGATAAGTTAGCATGTTGCATGTTGTTGATTTTATTGTGTAAAGAAAAAAATGAATTAAGTGGGTTTAGCAAGCATTGTTCTTTACAATTTTTGTCTTGAGAATCATTTTGTACTTGAGCTCTTCACTATTGGAAGTTTCCCCCTCGAAGAGGCAAGTGAACTTGGCTATTGATATAATAAATGTATCATTTATGGAATCAATTGTGTCATTGTGATCTCTATTTTTCTCTTTTTTTCTAATAATTGTTATAACAATCATATTTTTTCTCTGCATAATATCATCAGGTACCTTATAAGTGGTATTAGAGCACTTTCCTCTGTACATTTTTTTAGACAATTTTTTTTCTGGGATAGAGACATGTACTATCAACGTCTTTAAAGGACAGTGATCTGTCATTTGATGGGTAAAACTATAGTTGGGGAAGAATAAACAAAGGAAATACAAACAGTTTCACGTGGTTGCTTGAAACACATTGTTTCACCTAGTTGGAAACCTCTATAATCCATGTTGGTACCCCTTCAAGTAGTAATGCATTAGATAACACCTATACACAACCATTCACTCTCACGTAACCATGAGCATACAGGGAGTCACATAGGTCTCCTGAAACCAATTGTAGATAAGCTAATCAAATTCTTCACTGATATAGTGTCCACGAGAATATAACTTGGGAAGACTACTCTCATGTACCTGGATAATCGAGTAGTACGGCTAAGGGTATGGTTGAGACTCCCTAGTTAGAGCCCTAATATATTGGGTTGAGTACTATTATTGGACCCTACCAAAATTTTAGAGAGTTATAGCACATGGAAAACCCTTTTCCATAGGAACCCTCAAAACCCTAAGCCTTGCTGGCGGAAGAGAACAGAGAAGAAATTTTGCAGCACAACCTTGATTTTTGCATCGAGGTTGGGAAATTACCACATAATTTTAACTATTAAAAATTTGGGCATTCTTATTTGAGACTGATCCCATCGGTACCCTTATTTGGGACCTATCCCATTAGATTCCACTCTTCGCATTAATCACAGTGGTACCCCTCACTCATAAGATTTTTATTTTTTTTGTGGAACCCCCACACCCCTCAAACAAAACCCTTATTTAGGACCTATTTCATTGAATTCCTCTCTTCACACCGATCATAGTGGTACCCCCCACTCACAATCCCTTTCTATGCAAACCCAATATCCCATTTCTTGTCTTCTTATCTACCCAATAGCCCACACCTACAACCAAGACTTTCATAGCCACATCCTTTCCTTGGAAATTTCCCACACTTAGACCAAGAATTAATTCAAGGAAATCACTTCAAACATTTCTACCCTCAATATCAAATTTGACACCCTCTCTGAAAATGTGAAAAACTTGACAGTAATGATTAGCCAATCATGGGGCCCTACCTCCTCTGAATGACCTTCACACTAAGAGGGTGTTGAATCATTGCATTAAATGGCCTTTCATTCTAACCCCCTTCATCATTAACTGCATCTTCCCAAATTTGAGGTGAATCAATTTTATGGCTCAAACCCCACAGGCTGGGTCACTCAAATGGAACATTATTTCTCCTGGCATGACATTACTAATGATTTGACTGAACTTCGTATCAGTGTCCTTTATTTGGATCCTCGACACTATAAATGGTGGAAATGGTGTGAAAATTCACACTGAGGGTATATTTCTTGGAGCCAGTTTGTTAGAGAACTTTTTGAACACTTTGAAACTGACACAAATCATTTGGGCCATTTGACCAAGATTAAAGACTTCAGTACATTGGAAGAATACATCAATTCTTTTGATCAATCGGATTTACAAATGGAAGACATGCCTGACACCTTCTTTCATGAGTGACGTATCAGTAGCCTTAAGGATGACATTTGAGCTCATGTCCTAATGGATCACCCCTAGACTTGGGCTGTAGCTACTCATCGCACCAAGGAATTGCAATAGGTAGTCTCTTCGCAAATGAGAAATCCATCATTTATTCCCCACTCTTAGCCCACAAATACTTCCCCTCCCTCCCCTCCTCTTAATATCCAAAGATTAACCAGGGAAAAAATGACTAAATGCCAACTTAAGGGTCTTTGCTATAATTATGATGAAAAATATTTTCCAGGGAACAAGTGTAAGGAGAAAAATATATTTTATCGACATTTTTTAGGAATCACCCTCTGATCTACCAAAAGTGTAATTGTTTATCACTTTGAATGTCGTCACTAGTATCTATATTCCACAAACCCTTAAGTTAATTGGTTATCTCAAGCATTGAAAAGTCATTATCCTCATCGACAATGGAAATACCCATAATTTTATTCATCATCGAATTACACAAGAGACCCTATGTTATATTTGTGTAGTCAATAATTTTCAAATCATGATTGCTAATGGTGAAGAGACCCTATGTTATATTTGTGTAGTCAATAATTTTCAAATCATGATTGCTGATGGTGGTTCCATGAAATGTGGGGGTCATTGTGAAATTGTGTTCCTACAAATTGGTTATTGTCACATGAAATATCACATGTTTTCTATTGACATGGGAAGTTGTGACATTGTTCACATTGTTCTAGGTGTTGAATGGTTACACACACTAGGTCACATCACCATGGAATTCAAGGAATTAACCATGATTTTCCAACAGGATGGACAATAGTACCAGTTGCAAGGCATTATGGCAGGTTCCCCTAAGATCACCAATTCACACCAAATGGAAAATCTACTCAAAAAAGGTCATTCCAACATTATTGTTCAAGTCCATGTCGTTGAACCATTTGAGACCCCCTCACCTACTGTTTATCCAAACATACAATATATCCTCTCCAAACACCAATCTATTTTTGAAAACACCCAAGGAACCCCCCCTTCCCATGGTGCCCATGATTATGCCATTTCACTTGCCCTTGGTAGTCTTCCTCTCAATGTTCTCCCTTATCGTTACCCATTCTTCTCAAAAGAGGAAATTAAAAAAAAAAAAAAGCCCATGGTGCCCATGATTATTCCATTTCACTTTCCCTTGGTAGTCTTCCTCCCAATGTTCTCCCTTATCGTTACCCATTCTTCTCAAAAGAGGAAATTAAAAAAAAAAAAATAGGAATCGCTAGCGACGGGTGTTATCCATCCTAGTACCAATCCTTATTCTTCTCCTATTTTCATGGTACTTAAGAAAGAAGGTGTGTGGCACATGTTCCCTGAATTTCAAGCCCTCAACATAATTACCATTAAAGTCAAATTTCACATTCATTTCATTGATGACCTTTTGGATGAATTGAGTGGTGCTCAACTCTTTACTAAACTTGATCCATGTTTTGTCTACCACCAGATACGTAGGAAAGAGGTCAATATTCCCAAAAATACCTATCAAACTCATGAAGGACACTATGATTTCTTGGTCATGCCCTTCGACCTGTGTAATGCACCCTCTATTTTCCAAAGTATCCTTAATCATGTATTTCTCCCTTTCTTCTATCAGTTTGTATTTGTCTTCTTTGATGATATCCTCATTTATATTAAAACTTGGCAATCCCATCTCACCCATGTGGATCAGTCTTACATTTACTGTCTTAGCACAAACTCTTTCTTAAACAAACTAAATGTGATTTTGGAGATCCTGAAGTAGAGTACCTAGTCCATATTCTTGGCAAGGATGGTGTCCATGTGGATCCTAAGAAAATGGAATCTATGAAGAACTGGCCCCGTCCTAAAACTCTTAAAAGTTTGAGAGGTTTCCTTGGTTTAATGGGATATTATCACAAGTTTGTTTAGAATTATGGAAAAAATATAGCTCCCCTCATTGCTCTCCTTAAAAGAATGCTTTCAGTTGGACTCCAATAGCTAATCAATCCTTCCAAGCCTTGAAAGAGGTTGTCTATTAATATTGTTCTATAACTTCCCTATTTCACAAATACTTTTGTTTTGGAATGTGATGCTTCTAAGAAATGCATTTGGGTAGTTCTCATGCAAGATGGGAGACCTTTGGATTTCACTAGGAAACAACTATCTGAGAGACACTTGGGAAAATCCACATATAAAAAGGAAATGTTGTCTATTATGCATGCATTAGATATTTGGCATCCTTACTTGCTGGGGAAACACTTCCAAAATAAAACCAATCATCATAGCCTCAAATATTTTTTGGAACAAATAGTTTCATCCCCTCAGCAACATAAGTGGTTGACCAAAATGTTTGGCTATGATTATGAGATCATTTACAAGAAGGGGAAATAAAATGTGGTTTATGATGCTCTTTCATGGAAATATAAAAAAGGTGTATCCCTCTTTTCACTCACATCATTGCATCAAATTGGTTAAAGGAAGTTCTCTTGGAATGGTTCCAAGATCCCAAAATTTCTTGCCTAATCCAACAATTGCAACAATATACTCATGCATCTTCAGGATACTCTTGGCATAATGAGGAGCTTCTCTCTAAAGGTAGCCTATATTTGAGCAAACAATCTCACTTTAAATCCATTATTCTCTCTAAACTTCATGCTTCACCAACAATAGGGAATTTGGGTTTTCAAAAAACATATGAATGGATCAAATGTTCTTTTTTGGGGGAAGGCATGAAACATAGGATCTACACTTTTGTGGTTGAATGTGATACTTGCCAATGAAATAAGGGGGAAACAATAAAAACTCCTGACACACTGCAACCTCTCCCTATTTCACTTGTTATATGGAATGATGTTTTGTGGACTAATTCATTGTTGGATTACCCAAATCGGGAAATAAATCAGTCATCATGGTTGTAGTCAATTGCATTTCCAAATATGCCATTTCCATGTCCTCCAACACAAGTTCACAACATCTATTGTGGCCCAAATTTTCATGGACAATATCTTCAAACTCCATGGAACGCCCCACTCAATTTTATCTGAATGTGATCCCACTTTCACCAATAACTTTTGGCAAGAATTTTTCAAGCTCCAGGGAACCTAATAGAATCTCATCACAACCTATCATCCCTATACTGATGGACAAACCAAAGCTATCAACAAGTGTTTGGAAACATATTTGAGGTGTTTCATGTCCCACCGATAGTATCAATGGGTTCAATGGTTACCACTCATTGAATGGTGGTACAACACATCTTACCATGGTGCTACTCGCATGATTCCCTTTGAGGCGGTATATGATTAAAACCCACCTTCTATATTATCCTACCTACCCAATGTCTCTAAGGTCCATGACATCAACAAAACCCTTACATCTCGAGCTACCATTCTATGTACCCTCAAAGCGAATTTGGTTATGGATAACAATCACATGAAGCAACAAGTTATTCAAGGTCATTCAAAATGCCAATTTTATAAAGGGAACCAATTGTTTCTTCATCTACAAACTTATAAGAAAACATCCCGCAAAGCATATCACTACCAAAATATCACTCCAAAGTTTATGGCCTTTATACGATTCTCAAGCATGTGGGGCTCATGGCTTACAAGTTATCTCTCCCTAGCCACTCTAAGCTCCCTCTAGTTTTTTATGTTTCCTACTTAAAGAAAGTGATTTGAACCAAGTTCCATATTCAAATTAGTCTTCCTGAATTAGATGAATACGGCTCCATTTGGTTTTATCCCCAAGTAGTCTTGGACCAATGAGAGTGTCATATCCATCAACGCACAATCAAGGAGGTTTTAGTGAAATGGAAGGATACACAACATGAAGATGCCATATGCGAGTCAACTACCATTCTGCAACAGTTTCCCCATGTCAAGCCTTGAGGACAAGGATTTTTTTTCAGGGGGGGGGCATGTTAGGGTCCTAACCTCCTTAACCCTCAAGTATATAGAATAATATGTTTTCTTATGTAATAAAAGACAAAATTAGTAAATAAGGCCTATGTAATAATCTGAACACATCCAATGTAAGAAGAATTACTAGAAGGTTCCGCCTCTAGAAATTTCTTCCTCTAGAATGTTCTCTATTTTTTATGTAATAAAAGCCAATATTAGTAAATAAGGCCTATGTAATAATCTGAACACATCCAATGTAAGAAGAATTACTAGAAGGTTCCGCCTCTAGAAATTTCTTCCTCTAGAATGTTCTCTAGAAGACACGAATAGTATAAATAGGGGTAGAAAGCATGGAAAAGTTTTGTCTTGAGAATCATTTTGTACTTGAGCTCTGCTCTATTGGAGTTTTCCCCCTCAAAGAGGCAAGTGAACTTGGATATCGAGATAATAATGGTGTCATTTTTGGAATCAATTGTGCTCTATATTTTTCTCTTTCTAATAAGAATTATTATAGTAATCATATTTTTGTGTTACATAATATCATCTTGTACCTTACATGCACTTGTACAACATAGATATTTTCCTAGTCAAAAGGTGCATTGTTGTTGTACTAACCTAGTCCTAGATGATGACTAAGAGGTTAAGCATGATCAGGGAAAATTTTAAGGATCCATACTTATTTTGAAGTGTAGAAATCTTGGAAAATCTTACTAATTCTTAAAATGTCAACTATAAAACATTTGGTAATAATTTTGTAAAAATGTTCAAATTTATTTAAGCATTTTATATAGTTTATATAAACTTTTGGCTATTTTTTGAGTAAAATAATTTTATCCTGTAGAATTTGGGCAAATCATTTTAGGGAAAAAATGGAAATTGTCAAATATTTTTTTGGAAAAGAACATGGAACATTAGCCTAATGGAAAAAAATATCCCCCAAACTTTTTCGTACCAAATTGAACCACGTTGGTGGAATATGTTATGATATTCAAAGCATGTTGTCAAGCTACAATAAATGGATAAGATTTAAAATTATTGGTGATGTTGGTTATGATTACACTAATATATTGAGAGGTTCCTCTGTGCAAGGAGAAAGCATGCTTGTGTAGCCATAAAAGTGCGGCAATTATGTAAATTGTATATCTATGAATTATGGATGAGGTACTAATTTTGTGGCATATTTCTTCCATGAGGTTGTCGATCATCTTAGAGAGGAGAAATGTAATAATAGCTTATATTTTGCAATGGGAATTCTTTGAGAAATGATTTTGTCTTGAAAGTGGAAACAAAAGATCTCTCAATATTTGTAAATAATGAGTTGGGTAGCATGTTGTTGGAATATTTGTATATCTTGTTCCAAATTTAAGGCCTAAACATTGATAGGTGTAAAGGAGTTTAGAGCTCCATCATAATGCTATGATATTTTTTGTAAAGCATTTTGATATGGAGGTAAATCCATACCTTGTATTGTGATGTAAAAAATTGAAGGAAAGGAAGACAATAACCATTACATGTGTTGTGCCTTTGATATGTTTCTTTGTTTTGATCAAATGATACTCTTAACCCATTATCAATTTAGTATTTAAAGACTCACCTAGTTTCCATTGAATGATGATGGTTATTAGGATACCTATTGATAGTTGGACCATCTCACTCATTTTTCATAACCTTATTACAAAAATCTTAGAATTTCGTTGGGCATAATTTATTCTTCTCCCACTAGTCAAGGGAACTTTTGCAGAGATTACTCATGATGTACACGATCTAGAATAAGTATGCTTATTACATTAGGAATATAAAGCACACAATATTCTCCACAACAAACATGTGGAAGTTCCCATTTATTAAGTTGTAAATGATTTATCTCTTTATCTCATGTATGAGTTATTAACAAAATTCTTAGATTACCCTATGATATGGGGGATCCTATGGAAGATGTATCTGAATCATACTAGAAGTAAACTGGACCATCACTCTAGGGGTGTCTTTACCAAGTTTGGTGATTGGGAATGGTGCAAATAGTTGAGTGGTGTATAGACCAATGGTCATTTTATTTGCAACATCATGACAATGGAGTCATTGCAATGCATGTGGGTGGAGTAGACAGAAGAGTATCTAGACCAAATGGAATACCTTCCTCTTATGGTGGATTCTGAGTTGGATTGAACAAGTAACCAACTTCTCAGTAATTATGCCCAAATCTTGTTTTGGGGAGTTTAGTAGTGGGATCTAAGTAAACATAATTTGGATCACGGGGCAGGGTATAGTCAAGGAAACCACCTTCATAAAGAACATTATCTGGCCATGGATGAGTTTGTTGAGAGCACAAAAGGTGTTGTCTAATAGTCTTCTTTGCTTCCTCCCAACACTATTTTATGTCTAGGAAACTCATGATTGAGGGGAATACAACAATTTGAGAGGATGGTAAGTTGTCGATTTACCATCATGAGTTGACATACAAGACCATACACTATAGGAAAATAATTTCTTTTGAAAACAAAACTAATTAAGTGTACTCCAAGGGTCCACCAAGTAGATGAAAAGTTACTTCAACCAATTTGCCTTATAACTTAGTCATTATTATAATATACATAACTATTTATTCTTTATATTACACTATTTGAAACTACATAATATTTTACATTATATTGCATTTCCATATCAACCTATTATATATATATGATGCAAACCTCTAATTAAGTAAACACATTGAAAATACAAAAAATCCATAATAAGATCTTAAGATTCTCTATATTACATTTACATGTCAACATGCTAAAAGTATGATGCAAGAATCCAACTAAATACATACAAGGAATCAACAACAAGACCTAATAATTATGGATAAAGGAATTGAACCCTTCATGAACAATTCTTCTCATGGTGCCTTCTTTACAACCTATTTAATAAAGTTTACTTTCCTAGTAAGTCATCCCTTTATCCAAAATCCACAATTCATTGTTTTTTTTCTCCAATAGGGATATTTATTCTTCCGATGAAGGGTCAAAAGCATGAGTAGCATGTTAATCAATAAGGAATTTCAATGAAATAATTGTTGGTATTATTGTATATATGGATTCAAGTAACGTTTGTTGTTCCACAAACTTAAAGCCAAACTCTCGCATCTTGATGTCTATTATGTTGCATGATGCTGTGATCCTTAATGGACGAATTTTTCTGGTGTGGTGTGGAAGAAAACCATATGATGATTAGCAATGGCAGAGTTGGATACTTGGGCACTGTAGTCAACAAAATATGATCTCAGCTCCTCTCCTCTTACCACAACCTTTCAATTTTTCAGAGTACACAGGTAGCTTCTATAGGCGTTTGGTTGCAATAAATTTGGAGGAATGGCGATGTACTCGTGGCCAATCCCAAGCCAATGCCGAAGGAGGACACTAATGTCTGAGAATCGTAAACGTAAACCTAAATTTATAGTGTTCACAAAATTGGTGGATTTCCTGTGACGAAAGATCGCAGTCTGAGTCGTTGAGTGTAAAAAGCAAGCAATGCGGGATATTGAAATTAATGGACGTGGGTTTCATGTTTTGAAAGTTACTTTAATAATTGTTTTCCTGCTTCTGCTCCCGTGTTAAAGGTACGAGATATCTGTAGCCAATAGCAGCATGGCCATGACAGCTACCACAACGATCTCCATCAATTCTGTCTATGACTGCATTAAATAATGAAGGCCGATCTGTATTGTGTATTATATATGATATTGTACATACTGTCGATGTGTGGGTAATAGGTATCGAATGTGTGATACATATGTATTCTCTGTACGATTCTTTCTTTTTCTGCGATCGTCAGATGACGTCAGAGAATGCTTTGCATCGAAGAATGTTACTGTAGTCAGTGCATGCATGTTTGTTGTCCGGCCACGACGCCATTCCCATTCCCATGCAAATTGCAATGTCTATGCAGCATCATCATCATCGGCTTGCGCGTGCATTTAATGTCTTCCTACTGCCTAGGTTCATTGTTTTCTGTGTTAGATCCTTTTACCACTAACCAGTTAGGTGTTTTTTTTTAATTAGTATTGGTGAGAAGAAATTAATCAGAAAAACAAAAATTTAAAAGAATTGATGAAATGGATTTAAAAGAATTGATGAAATGGTAGATATCACTATTAATCATAGAGTTTACTATTAGCTAATCATTTTTTTTAAGTTGTGTTTTTTTAAAATCAGTTTTGGTAAGAAGAAATTAATCAGAAGAACAGAAATTTAAAAGAATGGATGAAATTGTAGATATCACTGCTAATCAGAGAATTTAATGAGAGAGAATCATTTTAGTTTTTTTTTTTCTTTTTCTTTTTAAGGTTTAAATCAGTTTTGGTGAGAAGAAATTAATCAGAAGAATAAAAATTTGAAAGAATTGATGAAGTTGTAGATATCAATGGTTTAGGTTGTTCAATCCTGAAGTTTTAAAGCTTTTTTAGGGTTTATGGTTTATGTGTATATTTAAAACTGCAATTCAAACAATAAAAAATTACACTTTCACCCAAATTTAAATAACTGAATTCCAATAATAACTACCTCAAAAAAGTTTGAAAAATCTAATATTTAAATCAAGCTGATGTTCACTTGAAAAGCATTTTGAATACTAACCCTAGAGGAACTGTACTAATAGGATCTGTTTTATGTTTGCATTTGAAACTTGTGGTCTATGCAAATGGGTAAGTCTGACTGTAAATTTTTTTGGTTATTGGAGTTTTCTCATATAAAAAGTTAAAAATTATGATTGTTTTGTTTATCCTTTTTATGTTTGCATTTGAAATTTGTGTTCTATGCAAATGGGTAAGTCTGACTGTAAATTTTTTTGGTTATTGGAGTTTTCTCATATAAAAGGTTAAAAACTATGATTGTTTTGTTTATGGGTTTTATGTTTGCATTTGAAACTTGTGTTCTATGCAAATGGGTAAGTCTGATTGTAAATTTTTTTGGTTATTTGAATTTTCTCATATAAAAGGTTAAAAAGTATGATTGTTTTGTTTATCAGTTTTATGTTTGCATTTGAAACTTGTGTTCTATGCAAATGGGTATAAGTTTCACTGTAATTATTTTTTGGTTATTGGAGTTTTTTCATATAAAAGTTTAAAAACTATGATTGTTTTGTTTATTGTTCTTTTTAGTTAAAATAATAAGACTAGCACAGCAGCAAAATTATAGTAATAGGTTAAATTGTAATTACTTGTTTGGATTATGGATGTAATGGAGCTGTCCAATTTGGAAAATGACTTTTGAGAAAATCGGGTGGCATTTAAGAACTAAATTAATTTAGTATTAAAATCATTTTTTCTGAAGATTAAGTAGAAATATTTTTCCAAGTAGAATCAAAATTTTATTATAATCCAAGTTCTATACCAATTAAACTTTTTTCATAATGAATTTGTTTAATTTTAAATTGCACTGTGAAAAATAAAATAGAAACTTTTTTGTTTCATTTTAAATGAACCTCTAATTCCAATAATAAAATTTGAATCTGTATTTACATCATTGTGTGTAAATATTTAATTTAATGGTTTGAAATAACTTGATTGTGATCTATAAGGATGCAAACTTCCACTACTACCACATATTACTAGGACTTTGACCTTTAACATGTTTTCTTACAGTGTATAGATTTCCACAGTTATTCATAATGTATGATCTAGAGTTTTCTGGAAAATAGTGTCACCAGTTAGTTCCGAAACATCTAAAGTTCAGAGTGGACACTACACCCACCATAAAAATTCTAGCTCATACATGTTTTCTTACATCTTAAAAAAAAAAAGGACTTGAACTCTTAACCAATCAAAAATAGTTTTAGATTATATTCCAAAATCAAAAAGTAATTTCAACTTATATAATATTTACAAGAAAATTAATCTCAAAAATTAGAATAATGAAATTTTATGTTTTTAAATGATATCTAATTTAAATTATTATATCTAATCATTAATCTTTATAAATGATTAATAATTAAATTATTTTAAAAAATTGATAAAAATTACAAATGTTGAACTTTCATATTGCACACTATGTATATATTGCAAGAATAGTTTTAACTTAATGGATAAATTCAATATATTTGATGAGTTTCATTGAAATTACCATCTATTAGTGAAGAGGAAAAAATCCACATATCATTAATCTCTATAAATAATTAATTATTAAATTATTTTAAAAAATTGATAAAAAAATACAAATGTTGAACTTTCATATTGCTTGCACACTATGTACATATTGTAAGAATGGTTTTAATCTAATAAATGAATTCAATATATTTGATGAGTTTCATTGAATTTACTATCTATTAATGAAGAGGGAAAAATCCCCTATCATTAATCTCTATAAATAATTAATTATTAAATTATTTTAAAAAAATTGATAAAAAATACAAATGTTAAACTTTACACTATGTACATAATGCAAGAATGGTTTTAACCTACTGGATGAATTCAAATATATTTGATGAGTTTCATTGAATTTACTATTTAGTGAAGATGGAAAAATCCCCACTTCTTTTACCAAAAATGTTGACTAAAGAGAAAGGAAAACGCTGAATTTTTATAAATATAAAAATAATTATACGTCATATAAAAATATAAATAGGGATATGGGTGTAGTAAGTATGAGCTGTATTTTTTTTGTTACGTGTGAGATGTATGAGAATTAGAGCATAACATGCCATTGTGCAGAAACCGCTGACAAACGTAGAGCACGATTCCAGCGCAGAAATTCCTACATGGTGTACAAAGACCTTTTTCTTTTTACTTTTTTTGAGTTTGGCTTTGAATGGTCGAATCCATTTGCGACAGCAATAGCGAGGTGAAGGAGCGCTTTCCATACCTTTTGTGGTTCGTGTTCATCTCCTTGGCTCTTTGCCATTGTTTGCTTTCTGGTTCTGCATGCCTTTCGCGTATTTATGCCAACGGATCTGCACTTTGTAGATTTTGTGGAAAGATTATGCTGACGGAAAGGAAATGAAAGGAGAGGAAGCGGTGGGTTTTTGGCACTATGAAATTGAAATGCAAGGGAGGTCAACGCTTTTGTCACCATGATCATGTCGTAGGCGTAAAAAGAGGATTGACCCAAGTTTCCAGCATAGGTCGTTATTCTTTTTTTTCTGTTTTCGTTGATGGCAGGTTTTAATCTTTTGATGATAGTTTGATCATAGAGCAGAGGGATTAATCAAGCCTATAATCAGGCAATAATACAAGATATAGGTCAGATTTGCAAAACCGAGATCCATGAGATGAGTCCTTATTGTTCAGATTTTTTCCATGAAGCTGCTGATGATCACTATGGAATCAATAGCAAAAGCGCTATCGAGGTAGGAGACATCATCAAGGTGACTACTGGTGGAAAAATGAAACGAGGCCGAAGCTTAATCGAAGGAGAAAATGTTAGCGACCTATCGGCTAGTTCCCTAACGTTGAAGGTTAGTAATGAGAATTGTGGAGGATCAGATCTGACTGCTGAGACCATGGCTGAAGGAAGCCCCAGAGCAAGCAGTAGCCTGGATTATGGGTGCATTTTGAAATTGGATTCTGCCATTGAAGCCGGGGGCAATACATCAGGGCTATCTGAATTAGCAGTTGGAAAATCCCATGTAGCCGGGGGATGTTATAAATCATATATAATATCTGATACTGACAAATCAGAAGGGCTAAAGCAGATGATCCTGAAGGAGAATTTAACATTAGATAGAACTGGGGTATCAGGAATGCGAATGGACAGCATATATTCTGCTATTTCATCTTCTAGCCCAAAATTAAAAAAGGATGAGGAGATGGGTGACTGGCTGGAGTTGGGCCTCGCTTCAGGCCACCATGGCTCGAAGGGGTTTCAGGTCACCAAAGGTTTTCAGGTCACCAAAAACTCGGAGACAGATACTAAACCAGGGAGCTTCACGAAGATAAATACACATATTCGAAATGGTCATGAGAAGGATACTGTTTCTTTGTTCTCCTCCTGCCATCAGCCATATCTACAGACCAGTAGCTTGTCCTTCTGTACGTCAGAACCTTTGTTTTCCACTCAATACACCTCAGGCAGTTATCAAGTTAGTCGGCAGGCAGGCCAAGAAATAAGAAGATCTGATTTTCTATACCCAATTTCGGGGCCATCGGCTTTATTACAGGATACCATAGATAAAATACAATCTCAAGACTATTGCAGCAATGAGGAATTTGCATGGACTAAGAACACAAGCTTTGGAGAGTTTATTCGACCTAGCGTTTCAGATAAGGTAGCTCATGGAAGAAGATTGCTCTCAGGTGGGTTGTCTGGTACAACCCAATATCAGAGGCGCCCACAATATACACAACCATTATCTATCAGTCAGTCACAACAAAGAGAAACTTTGGTGCAGTTAGCTGGTGGAATGCAGCCATTTTCTGTAACTCAAAATGCCAGGATAAGTAAGTACAGAAGACGGGAAGCAGGTTTATGGTTCATACTGCAGGTTGCGCATACTCAGTAAGCTCACTCAATTTATGATTTTCAATGTTCAATCTTCACCTCATTCACAATCTGGGTTGGGACAACTTTAGGCTGTATATTTAATACGAAGATAACCAAATTTTACTGTTATTTTAAAGAAATTTGAATGAACGATCCTTTACTGTTATGCTGCAATTAAGTTACATCAACATTTTTCTTGTGAGATCTCATGTTCTTGCCTACTGTGGCATGTGCAGGAATAGAGAATGCTTCTTGCCCCAGATTCCGAAGGCCTATTTAAGAATTAAGTAGGTGTTAGTTTTGGAGCAAAAATGCACTTGCGGAAAATAGAAGCACAAGTTTGTGTACAGTCTAGGTGTGTTATGTTGATCACCTGAGGCTAATCTGACGGGGAAGTTCTTTTTGGCTGTAGAGATGGATCTATGACAATACTGATGGTGAAGAAGTACTTGGCCAGCAAACTGGGGTTGCACAACGAATTAGAGGTACCAGCTTCAACTGATTTATGATCCCCACTTTTAGTTATAATCTCTATGCTAAATGAATGATTTATATTTGTGCTTGTTTTTGTTTTTCTTTTATTCTGAAGATATTTTGAGTACACCCAAGGGGCAGACATGCTTAACATATCAGACAAAGGCTAAACAAGAGAATTAGGCAATCTAAATACATGAATAAGAATAAATGTAAGGAGAAACCCACAATGACTGCTAATCTTCCACTTGTTTTAGTGGTCTTTGTCAATTCTCTTTCCTTGTTCTTATTGCACGGAGAAAATGCTTTAACATTTTTCTGTTTTTGTGGTCTTTGTCAATTATCTTCCCCTCATTTTTATTGCACACAGAAGTTCACTTCTGTGTTTTTAAGGTTTTTGACATCAGATCTCTATGTATGAAGAAAAAAATGAAAAAGACACCCTCAATTCATGTTCAACCAGAATTTTTTAAAGATTTGTATTTCAATTTATTTATCCTTTCTATACTTCATGGATACGAGTTAAGCTGGATATGTACTTCCAAATGCTGATAGAAGTTAGGATGAGTCTATACCAGTTTTTTAATACAGTACTAGTTTGCAATAGCTAACATTTCGTCGAGCCTGGCATCCCTAAATCTCCCATAGTTCACTGGGAGCAGAATTTTACCAGGCTTCTAGTTTCGCCAATAGCCTTAAACCTCATATATCTGTTCGCTAACTAAAGGCAGCAATTTGCCAAAATATTAACCTTAACGTCCTCTGGTACTGATCCCGTCCTTCGTGTAGACTAAATCTCAGCATTGTTCTGAGATAATGATTTCATATGATGGATTAAGAAAATCTAATCTCAATGTGAATGCGACGGTAGGGCTAAAACATAAGCCCGTTTAGACCGTCTGATGTAGCACTAAATTATATCTGCCATTACCTTTGGATACCTGATTTTTATGCCCTTGCCTACGATATAAAACCAGCAAGGAAATGTGTGAATGGGAGCAGTAAACCTCAAACTGGATTCACAGAACAAAATATATTTTGAAGACACATCTGCAGCCAACGTCATATAAATTTCTAAACAAAATGTATTTCCGAGATATATCTACATTATATGAATTCCTGATCTGAAAAATAGCATAGGTCAGGGGCTGCAAAGATCATTTTCTCCGAATTTCGCCTTACAAGCTCTTGTAAACCTGCAAGGATCAACTTGATAACTGTACTCACAAAAATCTCGGGTAGAGCCTATACAACAATGCATTGAAATTGGGATTTCGGTTAGTTGTGTTAATTGTAGCAGCATATCACATAGTTGGTAATTCCGTTAGAGCTCATCGAACCAACAACACGAATGTTTGGGAATAGCAAAAACAACCTGTACATTCTTGTGCACTGATAATATCGAACCACATGATTTTTTTAATAAACTTCTCGATCGTACATTCTCCTATATTCGATTATTGCTGACTGTTAGTGCGTCTATGAGTTTGAGTACTGTATATGTGACAGAGTAAATGGTCGTCTGTCAGTAGTTCTCCATTCTAACGCGCTTATTCTTTTAAGGCGGCCTTGTTCTTTGCATCCTCGTTTCTGACAAACTATACCATATTATTTTTTCTCCTCCGACCGTCTCTGCTGAGGTTTTTGAGTTTTTAGAAAAATGTTACCTTTCTGCTTTACATAACCTAATTAATAAAAAGGAAAAAAACGCACACAGGTACATTCATTTCTCGTTTCAGGGAAAATGCACACAGTTACATTCATTTCTAGTTTCAGGAAAATTAGTTTGTGTTTGATCAGCAATAGATTTTCCTAAATCTAAAGTTCAAGACATCTATCTTTAAGCGGAGAGCCTGAATTTAGAAATAGACGTGAACATTGAATAAGTGGAGACCCTGAACTTAGAAAAAAAAAGTTTAAGGTAATTTTATTTTATTTACCCTTTAAATATTTGTGATAAGTTGCAAGGACATTTGTGATGTGGGTAGGGTTTGTCTCTAATCGACACCTGCATAAAACTGATGGTAATTTAATAGAGAGTTTATTTACATAATCATAAAAGAAAAATTATATTATTATTATTATTAATAATTTAATTTTAAAATTGAGTTTAAGTAAAATATTAAATTAATGTATATGATCTTTTTATTTTTTGTTTGTGAGACAAGGATCTCTTCTCCAAAGTAATTTAATTGTTAAAATTAATGAAGATGTACATACTTTATCCTCTCTCTACCCTTGTGGTGAGTAGAGTGTGTCTTTACTTGATACCTCCACAAAATAAACCTCAAAAGGATTTCCATTTACATAATGATCAAGATCATTAAAGCTATATTAATATAAAAAAACTTATAATAGTTTTTTCCATTAATATAAATTTACAATTTAATTATTTAAAAAGAAATTATTAATTATTTATATATATATATATTATACTTTTCCTTATTTATATTAAGGAAGTAAATAAATTTAATTTTAATGATTTAGAGTTTATATATATATATATAAA
>CBVK0100097818.1:0-30766 GCA_900067695.1 Picea abies
TCTGCTGAGGAGCTTTCTTGTGCCAACAACATCTTGATATTCTTCGTAGTCTTGGAATGAAGAGTGCATCTCTTTGTCAAATGGAAGTCATAATATGTCAACATCCTCTAATTTTAAGATGTCAGTGCAACAAGAATTTATATTTTGACCCTTTTCTTTTTTCTTTTTGTTGATTTGTTTCTCAACTACCATCTCTAGCTTGTACACACCATCAAATGGTTGTGTATCGGTTGCATACCAACATACCACAACTACTATAATTTCTTTGTTTTCTTTATTGACCTTCAAAACTTTTGCAATCCAGAATGGATAACCATGTGGATCTTTAGCAAACTGCAATCATGCAATTATCCTTAGCATCTTGTACTTATCCCTTGTAAAGGTCTTCTATGGCTTCACAATGTGTGCACAATCTTCTAGACCCAATATACATTTCTCTTTCCTCTACTTATGAAGACTCAATAACACCTTGAGATTCATGTTCTTCGACAACATTTGTTTCCTCATATTCATTTGGCATACTTCATGGACAACTAAATGGAATCTTAAAAAATATCTCCATTTGTTGAGCTTGAAGTTGTGTCACTTTGATCATCGAAAAAAGATTCCCATGAAACAAAATCAGCAACATCAAAGGACTCATATGTATCTTTAGTAGACTTTTTTATTTCTTCTAACCATTCAGAATATCTACATCTCTATTACACCTTCGTGCATTATGGATTTCAACAACTGATTCCAATAACAACAACTTTGACGCATAAATTTGATGGTTTGGGATGAACTTCATAAATGATAAACCTTACGAAGGACCCATTCTACACAAGTTTAGTACTTCTTGCCCCATACAATTATTTTCCCATCAATATTTTTGATATGGGATTGATGTTGGAAGTTAATGTCATTAAGTTGTTGAATGCACTTTTCTTCACCATGTGTTATCGGACAAATCGGTAAGTGCGGACACAAACTAATATAAACTAGTTCAGAGAGGGACAAATGGCATACCATTTAAACAACGTTTGATCCTTGCTAGTGTCATCCTGGTTTCTTCATATTTGGATTTGTGAAATGGTGAACCTGTTAAGAAGCACAAACCAACAAAGAAAGAGAACAACGATATATGTATTCCAATGAATTCTATGTATAAGATCAAGGAATTATACAATAAAAGTAGAGACACCTTTATAGGGATGAAATGTATTACTGCATTATATTGAATGAAAGTGGAGAATACAACCCATGCCTTGATGTTGCAAGGTCCCTTCCAATGGCCCTTTGCTTCAACACACATACCTTTGCTGCAATTCTTTGATGAAGAGAATTCACAACCTGACTTGAAAAGCTAAAGCAAAGCTATCACAAGTATAATCTTCAATAGAATTCTTCATGCATAAGCAAGCCTAGCCTTTCCCATGAAATATATCTCTTTATATAGGGTGAAAGAGGGATGGTTGAGGAGATTAGGATGATCCCACTAAATCAAAGAAGCGAGTAAGATACAAACCGATCGGAGTCCACCTCATCTTCTAGAAGATTCCCTTCTAGAACTTTCATGAATTTCATCTTTTTCTGTTGATTGAGGATCGTCACACCCTATGCATAGGCAACATGCGACAACGTCATAGTCTAGTTTTGGTGCAACATGCGACGATCAAACATCGTCACACCCCAAGCATTGAGCAAGGTGCAACGATCTCCTTTGATATGGTTTTTAAGGAATGAAGGATGATTCAATTCTTCATGGGGAAAGTCTCATTTTAGTAACTTCAGGAAACATAGAAGTGAGTTATGCACATATCGTCAATTGATCATAGGGGTGACCAAAATAATGTGTAACAGAATGCCCCCCAAATTATGAAGATGGAACCTGTGACAACTGGAATACTTTGTAGAATGTGTGTGGCGAAAACAAGGAGTGCATCGTTCAGGAACCTACAAACAATCAAGCACCTGCATAATAATATACCATCGTCTGAGGTGGGCATTCCCATACTCAAGCTACAAGTGACTCTAATCATAAGTGTCAAGTGAGTCATGGCCACCAAACATACACTATGGATCCATGTCACCGTGATTCAACATAGCCATGAGAAATACACTATGGATCTATGCTCTAAAGAATTCAAATTTGGACATAGCCATGAGACATACACAATGGATCTATGTGTCAGTACAGACTTATGAATACTCCATCGCAACCTGGACCAATATGGTGAGATCCATGGTCTTCATTTCCATCGTCCTGAAGTATGAATCTAACCATGTGATTACAGGTGTCAAAGTTGAACATGGTAGAAACCACTTGATTACCAATCATTAATGAATATTGTTAACAAGTGCGAGAGAAATCACCATTGATGTCAATGACCCCCAAGGTAATCTAGTACAATGTGAATAAATGATTTGAAGTTGAACACTCGATGGAATCTTCCAATTAGGGGCTAATGATGTGAACCCACTGTCGAAAGCGAGGAAACATGCCATTGCGGCATGTAGGTCCCAAGGTACTAAATTATTTCTAAGTCTAATTCTCGGATAATGAGTTGAAGTCGATAGGAAAAGATTCGTCATAGGAGGGCCTTAATGTATCCCCCATCAATGACATGAAATATGTAACAGATTTTAAGTAGATCAAAGTATGAAGTGTTTCAGAACTGACTCAAAGAAGGTCGACAAGGTAGGATTTTAAGGATTGCAGATGGCCAACTCGATAAAAGGCTTGTTTAGGTTGGAATTCTCTTGAAAATATGAATGACCTCATAATTGTCTTGGTAGCATTGACTCAAGGAGGAACCAACATATGTACTTGTAAATGGTCAAATGAGAGACAAATGGATTTCCCAACCTGGATACAATGATGAATAGGGGTGTCATGTTCAAGAGCGAATTATTGCCACTAACACAAACACATATATACATTTCTTTCCCAATTTTCCTCCACCATTTATGGCAAGTACCTATTTATTTTTACGCAAGCTTGAGGAGGATAACATATGCTTGTAATGTAAGCTCATCCTTCGGATGAGTCCCTTGGAGTATTTTTAATGAACCTTAGGAAGGAGTGGTTTGGCCCCATATGGCCTTTCGATGCTTGTTTTACGAGTCCAAGGAAAGAAAACTCAGGGGTTTTTCATGTTTAGAGAGTTTGAAAAACAATTAAAGAAAACTCCAAAATGTCCTTTTTTGTGAGTTAGTCTGACAAGACCGAAAAATAACAAGGTTGCTCGGCTATTTTTTCGTGTTTAGGGAGCTTGAAAAGAGCTTAACAAAGACTCCATAGGGTTCGTTTTCCGTATTACCATTACGAGTCTGAAAAAAGCGATAAAAGGTTACTCAATTACATTCTCATAGTTTCATGAGCGTGAGAAAGAATTAAGACCATGCTTGGAGTTTTTCCTGAAAAACCCTAAAAGTATATGTACATAATAAAAACACGCAAAAACGACCAAAAAGGAAGAATCCATGTCAAAATTCTAGTCCTCAGATCTCTCAATCTGTAATAGTGACACTTTGCAAAGTTCATTAGGTTTAGGGCATAGGTAAAAATATTCAAAAATTAATTTAATTTGAAATTAAAATGGTAAAAAGTTAATAAAATAGGTCAAAATAGTTCATTTACCATTTCATTTGCATTTTCACTCAACTAGTGCCAAAAACTCCCTTTTTCCTCCGAATTTCAAGTGACGATTCTGGAGTGCCCGGTGGACGATTTCTCGAGCCGCTTCCATCAAGAAGGTATTCTTCTTCCCCTCTCTCTTTTCATGGTTGGTTTTGTTTTTATTTTTAATGGTTCAATTTTGAGTTATGGGCAATTTTTAGAGGTTATTGCGCTTTGAGATCGTCACAGACTCACCCTATCGTGAATTGCGACGATCCCAAATTGCCGCAGGGGTTCCATAACTAGGGTGCGATGACGCCGAACTGTGGAAAAGAGAGCCCCTGCAATGATCATAACTCAAATTTTAAAAAGATAAATAGAGCTAGGAAAACTTCCAACTTTGAAATTTTGATGAATCTAATCACATTTTAATGTTGTTTGGTAGGTTTTCATCGGTCATTATGCTTGAGTCAATTGAGACTACTCGAGTATTTAGTCCACATGTGGAACGTCAATGAACAAGCTTTTCATGTGGGTGTTCATACACTCACCTTAGAGATTGATGACATTTACTTCTTAACTAGGCTATCTCGTCAAGGCTCTCGGGTGTCACTATCGGGAAGCAGAGGTTGTGGTGAACCCATGTACTATTACGTTGCACATCACTGTGTACCGGGTACAAAGAATCATAGTGGCAAAGTTTCCATAAAGGATGTTTGAGATTTGGCTTTGAGAACTATCCTCTACACTATCACTCGGATGGCAGGGAGTGTGACTCCTCACATGGATTTACAAAGCCATTTTTAGTATGTTATAGAGTGTATGGAGCCCCGGGTTTTCAATTGGTGTGAGGGTCTTCTGAAAAACATGAAGAAACAATTGACAAAGTGTAGGAATAGTTGATTGAAAAAATTCAAGTATGAATCTATTTTGGTATCCTTCTTCCTAGAGAGGGTCCCTGTTTTGTGCCTACAACATGTGGAATGGGGAATACCTGCTCCACAGGATCCTCATATGAAAATATGGGTAGATTTGATGTCTTTTCATGGAGGTGTGTCAATCGTTACATATGACCAAGCTTTCTTCCAGTGGTCGAGGGATCAACTTGTTATGGTTGAGGACTATGCATATGTCGAGACTGACTTCCATGGAGACCCCGACTTGGCATTACCTGAGGGTTCTCAGTGGGGAGAGATAGGTAAGAAGGATCTTTTCATTATATGTTTATTTTGGTATTTTAATTATAATTTTTTTTTGTTATTTATCCGAGACTAATCAGGTGCTCTCAACAATGCAGACATGGTGCCCTTTCTACCTCCAGGATCATCTCCTATTCAAAGACATGGAGAGATAGGTGCAGTGGTGGGTCGAGGGGTGGTTGATGAGGATCTCAAGGAGATCGAACAAAACCTTGAGGGATTGACCATGAACATCCCTGACATCACTATGGACGAGTTACCTCGGTGCTACCAACACCATACAATTGGCATATCAACATCCATTGGTCGTCTAATCCATCGAGTAGCACGTGAAGTCATTTGTTATAGCAAGCAACATCCTTGATGCTTATGTATATGAAGCCATGAGATTCACCTGTTTGATATTTTGGTCTCAGGACAAACACTTTTTTGTAACTTTTGATGTTATAATATAAAGTTCCTACCGGCTTACTTGTCTTTTAAATGTGTTTTTGGATTTATAAATGTCACAAATTTCTGTCTAAAATGTAATTAGCCAATGCACCTATTAATGTGTTTAGACATATAGGAATATGTTGATATTCAATATAATCAAAATGTCTTTCCAAGAGGCAAATTCTCAAGTATACCCGAAACAATGTAGGACTTCAGATGGAATAAACGTTACTCAATTGTAGTACCACTAGTTGTGAATCAAGATGTACAATAAGATGAAGGATGCCAAATGAAATGGCATTAGTTAATAACTCGATAACTCCACTGTATTCCACGATATTATTAGTTGCACAACCAAGGAAAACACCGTGTAGATTGATCAACTCATCCATCGGTGCATAGATTGCCCATGCAACAGACACTAGGTTATGAGTACTGTGACTAGAACCATCAACAAAGCCGACATAGGGTAGTGAGGAAGTCGACATATGGAAACCAAGCACAAGGAAAGGTAAGTAGCTTAAAGGTAGAATAAGAAACGAAAAAATCACACTAGAGTATGATACACTAAAATACAAAGAACTCGTGTAAAAAATATTTTAAGCATAGTACTTCTTCAAGTAAAGCCCATTTCTGGGTTCACCCTAATGAATTCCATCATAATCCACCAACTCATAAGCCCCTTTCTCGAACACTTGTTTAACGATATATGGGCCATGCCACATGGGCTTGAATTTACCGGCCCCTAATAAGTCACGATCTTGTTCATAAAGGAGAACTACATCACCCTTAGAAAAAACACGTGGTTCAACATGCTTGTCATATTGAGCTTTGACACATTTCTTCTGGGTTTCTATGACCAATGCAGGTTCATGACAAGTCTCATCTAATTGCATCAAATACAAGAGACATTCCTCTTTGACTGAGGTGTTAGGGAGAAGTTCGACAACTAGTTTTAAAGATGGTATTTCACATTCAATCGACAAAATATATTCGATACCATATACTAACTAGAAAGGTTTGAACCCTGTGGTAGATTTAACAGATGTCCGATAGGCCCATAATGCCAAAAAGAACATTGTGTGCCAGTTTGACTTGTGAATTCCTACCATCTGTCGAAGCATAGTAGTTAGAATTTTGTTGATTGCTTCAACCTAGCCATTGGCCTATGGATAGTAAGGGGTTGAATTTTCATGTCGAAGACCCAACTTATTGGTTTCAGACATCATGAAATTGCAAAAATGGATGCCATGGTCAGTGACGATGGCTTGAGGGACACCAAACCTAGTGACGATATGATTGAATATGAACAACGTTGCATTTTTCCCAGTATTATCAAATGTAGGCATTGCCTCGGCCCATTTAGTGAAATAATCCACAACTACAATAATGTTTCCATGCCCCTTGACCGAGTGAGGGTTACATGTCATGAATTCAATGCCCCATTCAGTGAATGGACCAACGAAAACTATAGGGTAAAGAGGAGCAGGATGTGAACGAATCTTATTGTTATACATTTGACAAGCGTGGCATTTCTAGACGACACTAATGAAATTCTTAAACAACGAAGGGAAGAAGTAACCAACTCGTAAGATCTTTTGGGCAGTGGCATACCCAGACATATGACCGTCACATGCTCTGGAATGATAGTCATTTAAATCTTTCTCAGCTTCATCATAAGTTAGACATCAGTGAAATACGAAATCAATACCATGACAGTAAAGGGTATCACCGAGTATAATGTATTGACGAGCTTGATACCGAATCCGACGACAATCTATATGAGAAAGATTAGGCTGAAAAGTTTGGGTTTGGAGATAAATAATAATGTCTCCATACCATATATTGTCAGAAATGATCAGAAAGAGAGACTCATCAAGAAGAGAATCCTCTGCCACAGTTTCTATCTCAGCGGAGGGAAGGTCACATATCAATTCGGTAAAAACCAAATATTTCTTTGAGTTGGCCCACTCAAACTCCAAATCAATCTCCTGGAGAATCACTATCCATTTGGAGTATTTCCCCCCCAACAATTATCGTGAAGGATATGTTGCATAGGGTTGCAATTGGAAATGATGGTGGTTTTGCGTAATAAGATATAATGACGAAAACATTGAACAAATGAACAACTAGCAAGGCCAATTTATCCACATGCATATATTTAGTTTCGGTGGTCATGAGACTTTGAATCAAATAGTAAATAACATGTTCATTGTGAGAATAATCCTCTTGGACTAGAACCATGACTATGGTAGAGTCTGAAGCAACCAAGTATATGAAATAATATCGACTATAATCAGGGGGAAATAAGAGTGGGGTACAGGTCAAGGCAAGCTTCAAAGGATTTGTTGGTAGTGTCGTACCATACAAAATCGTGACCCTTCTTAAGAAGTTGAGTGAAAACTTTCATTAGTTCGGCATAACTGGGAATGAATCGACGTAAAAAGTTTGCCTTCCCTTGCAAGCTTTGGAGTTGGTGTAAGGTAGAAGGAGGAGGCAAATTGAGAATAGCTTCAACCTTCAAAGGATCCACTCTAATCCCATGTGTAGAAATGATAAAGCTAAGAATTTGTTCAGACTCCACACAAAAAACACATTTATGTGGATTCAATCATATGCGATAATATCGACAACATATGAAAATGACTTGTAAGTGTGTCAAGTGATCTTGGCGACGCATGGAGTGCGTCGGTAACTCATTGAGGTAAGGTTGTATAATGTGCTTAATATCATGAAAAGCATAAGACAGAGTGCATCGAAAAGTCACACCAACATTCTTGAGACCAAAAGGGAGTTTACGATATGCGAAGGTACCCCAAGGGAAAATAAAAGTAGTCTTATGTTGATCCGGATGTAAAACATTGATTTGATTATAGTCGGAGAATCCATCCATCAAAGAGAATATTTCACTCCCAGCACAATCGTCAACGATCTGGTCAACGAAAAGGGTTGGATAATTATATTTAGGACAAGCCTTGTTGATATCCCTATAATCAACACACACATAGATCGTGCCTTGTTTCTTCATAACCAAAACAATATTGGACACCCAATCAATCAATGCTACAGGGTAGACAAAACCAACTTTAAGAAGTTTTTCAACTTCGAATTTAATAGCAGTGAATTTGCATGGATGGACTGGGCGAAGTCTTTGTCGAACATGTTTAGCATCTGGGTATGTCTTAATTTCATGTACAATGATATCTGGATCAATTCCAAGCATCTCTTCGTAACTCCATGCAAAAACGTCATGGAATTCTTGGAAAAGGGCCTTGTAAATTCAGATATCATCAGGAGAACATGAAGCATCGATATGAACATTTTCCACTATTCCAGGTTGAATCGAAATATCTAGAGGGATGGTGGGTGAAATATTTCCCAAGTTCCCTTCATACAAATATCTCATATTGGTTCAAAAACTAGGGGAATAGTATTGATAGAAGACGAATTTGAAATCTGTTGGTAACTCTCAATAGTCTTGGGTTCTAGGAAGAGAATAGAACGATGATGCCCATCATCCCATGGGGTGTCTTCCATGGAAATAATTGTCATGATCATCTCATTGGTGTGAAATACCACATGAAATGGATAAGGAGACGTATCAAAGAGAGAACAAGGAGAAGGAGTTGTTGATTGAATAGCTTGATAAGCCAATTCTACCAGACTCTAAGGCATTATGTCGCCATAACGAAGACAGTCGTCCAAGCTAGGTACTATCCAAGGGTCATAAGAATCAGTGGTTTTTCCAACAGTGGTCAAAATCATGTTAATAGAAGTGACAAAAGGAGGAGGAATATCAGGTGGTGGAATGGAGAAAGTACCCATTAACGATGAATCCTTTAAAAGACCCACATCGACATTCTCATAACTAGGAGGTGTTTTCACTATAAATGGAATGTTACTAGTGCCCAAATCAGAACTAAAGAAGGCGTGATAATCTATGGTAACAACTTTTCCTTGGTGAGGGAAACGTATCACATGGAAAAGAGTAGAAGCAACTGTGCACATAGAATCAATCCAACTACGGCCAAGTAGAAGGTTGTAATCGAGAGGTGCATCAAACACCTCAACCTCAACAATAACCTCTTTGCCTTCTAACACAATAGATAATGAAGGAAGAACGCCATAAGGTTTACACCCTATACCATTAAAAGTTTTTAAAGTATTGTGTGACTTGGTAAGGGCAGGAGAGCCAATGGCTATCAAACAAGTAACGAACATGATGCAAGTCGAAGCTCCTTCATGAACAACAGTTCAACAAATGTTCTTATTTTCCCCAATGACTTGTATTTGAAATGCTAATTGATGAGGGAGCCTTGGAATGTGATCTTCCAAGTAAAACATTATCAAGTTTGTATCAGTAAGATCAATTCCACCTATAGCCTTTAATAGTGCCTTCCATTGCGTAGGACAACTTTGAAGGACTTCGAGAGATGACATCGCAGAAGGTGCCTGCGTAAGATCTTTTACAATACTACAGTTTTGAGCGTCATGTGCATGGGGGTTAAATGATGACTTACAAACAACGCCCTTAGGAGGTAGACAAAGAACTTTCTCTTTAGAAGGAGAATAATCTTTGGCTCGAACAACAACCACAACTTCATTCTTCTTGGAGTCACTAGTACACATAAGTACATAAGACGTGGTAGAGGGAGAAGGTTGGTCATGAATAACCAATTGTGCCTGTTGTTGAGAAGGAAAAGGTTGTGACAAAACGATGGGTGTAGGAGGTGTCTCGGTCCCTTGCAGGAACTTAGTAACCTCAGCACATCTCGAACAATATTTTGTATAATGATCCTCACCATAGATAAGACAAGGATAACGAGGTTTTCACTTTTCTTTATCATCAGTAGGCCGAGTCTTGAGTTTATCGGATTGTTGATTATTATTTTTATCCTCTTTATTCTTACCCTTCCCTTTCTTTTTATTTTGATTTTTACTGGTGGGTGTAGACTGAATTGTATTAACCTCAGAGGTTTTACCGGGAGAAGGAGTTGGAGGAGTAATATTTTGTACATTAGCAGTAGTATATTTGGGATTGGAATGATTGGCTTCTTTGGACTGAGTCTCATCATGAAAAGTGCCAATCACACCATCAACAACATGAGAAGCTACTGGAGGTGTTGGGATTGGATTTGTAGACGGGCGAGGAGCATCAGGGATCAAGTCATATAGCCTGCTCGTTTGAGAATAAACGAGATCCATGTATTGAGCATGACTAATATCCTACTCTTCAATGATGACACCGCCCATGGAAACAACATGGGATATAGGACCAATAAGTGATTTGGTAAACCATTCAGCCAACAATTGATCAGGAAGGGGAACTTTGATTAATCATCTTCTCCTCCTCCACTCGTGAATATGATCGGAAATATGAGTAGAAGAGGATTGTTTAAATGAACTCAAAATTTCGGTTCATGTCTCATATCGTATTGGTAACTAGTAACATGTTAAGAAATTGATAGCTAAAGTGTTGAAATCATTGAAGAATCCTCATGGAAATTCTGATATACCATTTGGCTACTGAATCCGTGAGAGTTCATTGGAAAAGACGTAATCGAATGGAGTCATCCATCAAGGAGTTGGATGAACACCAAAGATGAAATGTCATGATGTGATTATTTAGGTCTTCTCCCGATCAACTGTCAAACTTAGGAATGTCTGATGGTAATTTGGTAGGTATGACTAGCCAATAAGGAGAATGAAAAATAGGATCATTCAAAATCCTAGATAAATCCGGTAAATCCAAAGTAGCTAGAAATGACAACTGTCTGTTCACTTGAGGAAACTGGTAATTTTGAGGAGGCAATCCCGTAGGTATACCAGTAGGACCATAAGGAATCTGTAGATAGTTATAGGATCCTATCAAATTTGGTTGCGAAGGGTTTTGAGTAAAGTAGCCAACATGTGTTGGTTGATTGGGTATGCTACCTTGGAAAGGAGCATTATAATGAAAATCTTGACCCCAGGTAGGATTTACAGATCCTGGATATGCTTGCCCGAGATTAGGGGGTACAAAAGAATTTACTTGAAGATTTTCCCCCCCAGGGCGGTTGTTGATTGCCTTCAAAAGGAAAATTCCAAGGTTGAGATTGTAATCCAGGTATATATTTCCCATACATTGGGTTATGACCCCCAACTTGGGGTTGCCCCCCAACTTGAGGTTGGCCTCCAACTGGAATTTGAAAACCAGAAGAGACAAAATGACTTGTGCCTCCAAATTGATTAGAGTTACTTGGTCCAAGATGATTAGATCCTCCAGGTGGAGGTGGAGGAGGAATGATACGCCCTCCATAGAGAACCTGGGTAGGTGTGGGAAAAAAACTGCTAGCAACATTATACCCAAGTGGAACAAAAATATTAGGCCCTCTGGATGGACTCTGGGTAGGATTAGCAATAGAAGTATTAAGAGCAGTATACCCATGTGGAAGTGATGGATTTTATCTAGGTGAAAGTGGTGTTCCAATAGGAGCTTGAGTTATTACCGGACTTCTGACAGAAGCATGTGTAACTTGTGGGACCATGGTAGAGCTAGTGAGTTGGAGAGGAAGGATTGTGTGAGAACCAACCAACAACTGGTCTGAAACTGTAACGATATTACTCGTCGAGCCAATAAAATGTTCTAAAGGTACTATACAAGTAGTGAAAGTAACGGGTGTATGTGGTGACATAGGTTGATTTGGACTCATTCCTAGTTTATCAAAAATATTGTGTCACGAGAAGGTCCTTCAAAAAGAACAGACGGGGACTGAGCTAGGATTAAAAATTCTAGTAGTATGAACCAGAGTTCTAAATGATTCACTCTGAAATGGTGGTTGGTTTACACCATACTATGTGTAAGGTCCAATAGGTATTCTAGTATAGTCTTCAGCAACAACGTTTCCTGAAGAGTTTATTCAGAGAAAAAGTGGATCTTGTATAAAATTCAATAGCTGATTTACCAGAAGTGTTAATTCTTTCAATGGAGTAGAACCATAAATCTCACATGACACGTCGTTATTGACTGCTCCTTCAAGAGAAACACCCTCTCGTGAGTTGGGAAGAAAAGGAGCGTATTCTTCTAGCTCTTATGGAGGTAACCCTTGCATCCAACGTGAACGACGAGGGCCAATGTTGGTCACACCGAATAAAGAATGAAAGAAATATATGGCCAACTAGAGAAACAAACAACACTCACTAATAAAATCTAGATGTAAAACATGCAAACAAACCTTATAATTTCGAAGTCACTAGTTGGTGATGAAATCCAACGTTGTGAAATCAAGACAAGAAGGGGCTGGGATAAAGTGGGTGGAAAAGTTATGTTGATGACCTGCTTAATGGACTTACACCCTGGTGAAAGCTTCCACACATAATCATGGGTATAGCCTCCAAGGATCTCGAGTGAGTTTGGACAATGTCGATTCTAGGTACCGTGAAGACTTTCCCCTCCACAGTCACCTCATATAAAGACTCTAGAGAGATAGGATACTAAGGTTACCAATTACGACAATGATGTCTAGGGAAGCATTCGACAGTCTGATCCACGTGCAAGGGTAGGGTATCTAAGCCCAAAATCTCCTTGAGAAGGTCCGCACAGGATTTTCTTCTCAAGTTACCCCCAATAATATGTGCAATCTCTACACAAAGACCAAAAAAGCAGAGTGAGTAACTCTGTTGGCACTAATGCAACCTCGTGATTGACCCTTGTGTTAGAAGGGCTTCCCAAGACAAAATGTAGCAAGTGGATTTAAAATCTCCCTATCACAAGATACTATTGCGTGTTTTGATGCTTTGGAGAGTGTTCCTCACAACCTATTCCAAAGCGCTATCCTAGCTAATATTGGTGTCTAAACGTTCTAGAAAATAAAAGTTGCTAGATAGATTTTAAGATTACATTGAATTTTAAAGGCGATTTATTACTCAAGAAGGGAAATGAATGTGAAACTGATGAAGTATTTGACCTTGACCCAACAATATGCAAAGAGAGATGAGATGCAATATTTGTATTCGATGAACTCTAATTACATAAGGGATAAGGTTTCTTTTTCCAGAATACAACAAGTTATGAAACACAATTTCTTCAATCTTTGAATGATATTGATGCCAAACAATCAAAGCTACTAAATTTTCCAATTTTCTCTTTTCCAAATATTTGAATGCAAAATTTTTGTTGTAAATACTTACTAATAGAAGAACAAACTTCAATCTTTTTCTTTTCAAAAAACAGATATCTCATTCAAAAAGAAAGATTTTTGCAAGAAGATCAATGCACTCACAACACTATTTCCCAAACTAAACCCATAATGTAAACAAAAAATGAAAAGATAAGAAAACTTATTTGTCTGATGCAAACAAAAATCGTTTTCCAATCAACAACAATCCAAAACTCACAAAAGATCAATAACAACTTATCTAGCAAGCACTTAGGGACGAAGCCTTGAGATTATACCCTTGCAGTGAGAAGTCAAAGACAAAACTAATAAATCTTATGAAAAAGACTCTCAACACTTGAGAAATAATCAAATCCAGGCTAAAATGTGAAAACCAAACTGCAAATAATTATTCACCAAGACTAAAAATTCACCCCAAGAAGTAATGACAAAATCTAGGCAAAGAGAAAAAGTAGACTATCACTCCAAAAAAATTCTACAAGAATCATCGCAGGTTGAAGAAGAGCACAGTGCGATGATCAAGGATCGTCGCAGGCAAAGGGAAAAACACAGTGTGATGTCATCGCTCTGGTTCACACAAGCATGGTGTGACAATGACTGAACATAAGGAAAAATTGAAAAGAGGACAAAGTTTCTCAATGAAATTTCAGAACCAGGGTGTCAATATGGATCACCCAAAGACTCAGAGAATGAAATTGACCAAAAGCAGGCAAGCTAAAAGAAAAAAGGAAGCAAAAAACCAAATGATGATTTTCCCTAGTGGAGTCGCCAATTTTGTTATTGGACAAATTGGAAAGTGCAAACACAAACTAATCTCTCTAGTTTCAATAAGAAGCTAGAACAAAACAAGGCATAATAAAATCTTCTCCTTAGGTTTCATTGTAACATAAACTAGTTTAGAGAGGGAAAAATGACATACCATTTAAATGAAGTTTGATCCTCGCTAGTGTTGTCCTCGTTGCTCCATCTTTGGATTTGTGGGGTGGTGAACCTGTCAAGAAGCACAAACCAACAAAGAAAGAGAACAACGATATATATATTCCAATGAATTCTATGTATAAGATCAATGAATTATACAATAAAAGTAGAGACACCTTTATAGGGAAGAAATGTATTACTGCATTATATTGAATGAAAGTGGAGAATACAACCCATGCCTTGATGTTGCAAGGTCCCTTCCAATGGCCCTTTTCTTCAACACACACACCTTTGCTCCAATGCTTTGATGAAGAGGATTCACAACTTGACTTGGAAAGCTAAAGCAAAGCTATGACAAGTATAATATTCAGTAGAATTCTTCAGGCATAAGCAAGCCTAGCCTTTCCCATGAGAGATCCCTCTTTATATAGGGTGAAATATGGATGGATGAGGAGATTAGGATGATCCCACTAAGTAGGAGAAGTGAGTAAGATCCAAATCGATTGGAGGACACCTCATCTTCTAGAAGATTCCCTTCTAGAACTTTCATGAATTTCATCTTTTTCTCTTGTTTGAGGATCATCGCACCCTATGCACAAGCCTCATGCGGCGATGCCATAGTCCAACTTTGGTGCAACATGCAATGATCAAGCATCGTCACACCTCAATTGAATAGGGTGCGACTGATCCAGATTATTTTTTAGAACGAAATGAAAGCAGAGATACTACAATGAGATACACATAAATATTTCCAGAAACAAAGAAATACAGTAATACACGATTTCTATTAATGAAAGAAATGTACAGAGACTGTAAAAATACAGAGTGAAAGACTCGCTAGAATTGTGGAAGCTTATCTCTGAGAAGAGATGTGATGGCTACTCTCATTCACAAGAAGATGATTATTACAATGAGGCTCCAAAGGAATTTTTAACATAAGTAAAATCCAAAACCCTAACCCTGGAAGATGAAAAGCCAAAAGGTTTGCGGGCCCCGATGGGGGTAGTTGATACGTCAACTTCTCGGGGGCGTAACTTTTGGATACAATCTTCATTTGGGGTGATTGATAAACCGTTGGAAAGTTCTAATTGAGAAGAACAATTTTCGACTGGCCCAAGTAAATTCCTACACCAGTCACCTAGGCCCCAAATCCCCAAAAAATGTCGTTTAGGGCCTCAAAACGACCCCAGAAGTTTGGAACCTGAAAAACTACTGAAAAACTGCCAAGATGGAAAATTGTTTTTCGAGTCCATGGAATAGGTGGGTGGCCACCAATATCCACCTAGATCAATCCTCCCTCCTTAGGAAGAAATGGTCTCCATTGCGTTGAGTTCCCGGGGGAGAGGGGAAAACAATTTCTTAATCTGAATCTTGGTGAGGTGTTTTCCATGTTGGAGACGTCGCATTGCTTGGTTTGTGGAAGGCTGTCATGAACCTGTTGTTGGCAAGGTTGAGTCTATTCAACAAGTCGAGCTACATGAGAGGACTATGTGCAGAAGGAATCTTTGCACTTTGCTACAACCTTGTTGACCTGCTTCTGTTGGATAGAAGGTGCTTGGGGTGAGGTTGTAGTGGTTGTAGTGTCCTTCTGTTCACCTTTTGAATATAGTGTGAAGAATTTGAATTTTGTAGAATGAGATACTACCTTGTGGCAATGTTTAGGTGGAACAGTAGTCAGAACTACCTCTGGTATTCTGTAGAGATTATCCCCCAGAGTAACAATGACACTACGGGGTTGAGACTCATAGATAACATGGTGCTTCCACATATATGCCTGTCCCAAGAGAACATCACATACATACAGCAGGGAAACATCACATAATACCTCATCCTTGAAGGGCTGGATGCCATATGACAATCCACATTTTTGGCTGACACGCAGATCTCGTCCCTGGTGAAGCCACCCGATGTTGTATGGTTGAGGGTGTGGTGTTGTCAACAATACCAACTGTTTGATGACCTCTGCTAAGATGAGGTTCTTTTGGCTTCTGCTATCAACAATAAAATGCAGCGGGGTCCCCTTCACCCACATCTGTGAATGAAAAAGGTGCTCCCCCTCTTTAGGATTTGTTGGTTCTTCCGGTTGAATTGTTGCAGTTGCGACAATAGAAGTGGGGTCTGCGTCGATGAACTGTCTTCTATCAGTATTTTATGAATCAAATTCTGAATCAGGGTTTGACTCCTTGTCTTTGATCTCAGCCACCAATGACTTTTTTGAGTGACATTCATTGGTGTTGTGCTAGGGGATTTTGTGGAAATCACACCATTTTTCGGTGTCCTTCTTCGTCTTTTCATGACCCTTCTTTTCATGTGGCTTGGACTAATTTTCGGGAGACTATTTGTTAGGGTCGTCTTTCTAATACTTTGGTTGTTGCAGATTTGCAGATCTAAACTCCCGTTTGTTCTGGTGCCTAAATTTCTGCTCGATTTTAATAGCATATCGATACGCAACACCGAGTGATGAGATATCCAGGAAATCTGTTTCAGTTTGGATCTATCTGTGTAGAGCCCCGCGGTATTTCAGAACCAAATGTCACTCAGAGTCTTTGATACCCAGCTTGGTGCGTAAGGTATGGAAGGTATTGGTGAACTATGACACTGCTTGGCCCCTCTCTTGCCGTAGTGTGGCCCATCTCATGTACTGGTCTTCATAGTTTCCAATAGGGTAATATTGTTCCTTGAACGCATCCACAAAAAAATCCCAAGTGGGATCGACCCCATATATTCCAGACTCCTCTGTGGAACTTTGCTACTAGTAAGTTTCCCACCAATGTTTGACATGGGGGAGAGCCTTAAGGAGTGTGAAGGTGATCTTTTCCCTGTCAGAAAAATGGTGAACAGATAAATAACCTTCTAGCAGAGTTAACCATTTGTCTAGGGCATCCTCATCTATCTGGCCTTCAAATACGAGAATATCAAAAGTAAATTGTACCTTGAAAGGCGAGGTGCCTCCAAAGTGGTCGCTTGATGAATACACACCTATTGTTATCGACAGACGTTGAAGGATGTGGGAAAAATTCTCCATCATTTCATCCCTATGTTGTGTGAGAGATTTCTCAAGCAACAAATTAATTGAATTTTATGCTCCGTTGTTTTTATTTTCTTCTGCCATGGAGGGTTTCTTGGGCATGTGAGAGTGATTGTCCTCAAGAGAGACAAACTCGAGACCCAACTTGCTATACTTGGACCTCGTCGGGGACATGCACTAAAAAATGATCAAGAGCATTCTGCTTTGATACCACTAATCCATATTATTTTTGAGAACAAAATGAAAGCAGAGATACTACAATGAAATACACATAAATATTGCCAGAAACAGAGAAATACAGTAATACATGATTTCTATTAATGAAAGAAATGTACAGAGACTGTAAAAATATAGACTGAAAGACTCGCTAGAATGGTGACAGCTTATCTTTGAGAAGAGATGTGACAACTACTCTCATTCACAAGAAGATGATTGTTAAAATTAAGCTCCAAAGGCCTTTTTAACATAAGTAAAATCCAAAACCCTAACCCCGGAAGATGAAAAGCCAAAAGGTTTATGGGCCCCGATGGGGGTAGTTGATACGTCAACTTCTCGGGGCCGTAACTTTTGCATACTATCTTCGTTTGGGGCGCTCGATACACCGTTGGAAAGGTCTAATCGAGAAGAATGATTTTAGAATGGTCTAGGTCAATTCATATGGAATCACATGGGACCCAAATCCCCAAAAAATGTCGTTTAGGGCCTCAAAACGACCTCAGAAGTTTGGAACACGAAAAACTGTCGAAAAGCTGCCAAGATGGAAAAATATTTCTCGATCCCATGGAAAAGGTGGGTGGCCACCAATATCCACCTAGATCAGTGAAGATCTCCTTTGATATGGTTTTTAAGGAAAGAAGGATGATTCACTTCTTCATGGAGAAAGTCTCATTTTAGTAACTTCATAGAACATAGAAGTGAGTTATGCACATATCATCAGTTGATCACAGGGGTGACCAAAATAATGTGTAACACCATGTGATCCTTGAATAAATATCCACATATCAACAATTTCTTCCAATGTGTGAAAAACAAAGGGAAAAGTATGTTTTTTTAACAGCCTCAATTAATGACGGAAGACTCTCGACATTCTTCCTCTTCAATGTTACTAGAAAATAGATAAACATTCGATCAATATGGTTGTGTGTGCGGCCATCAAGAAGGAAACCAAATTTTACCTTTTGAAAAATTCATAGCTCAACAAGCATACTTAGATATCCAAACACAATCCAGTTTTTGTTTTCACGACTAGTGTTGTCCAATTGTAGATACAAAACTTGAGGAAGATTACCAGGCCAATGAGTAAGCACATGATGGACTATGCGATGTTCATATTTGCACCATTGTGAATATTTGTAGTTGTGGAGTAAGCATGTAGAGACCTTTGACCATTAAAAACCATACAACCAACCAAGTGAAATTGAATAAAATTCTCCTCCTTTAAATTCTTTGGTGTATGGACAAAATGCGACAAAAGTTTTATTGTTGTTGTTTTAATCATGTCATAAATTATCAAACCTAGATATGTATCTAGGGAATCATAACACTTCTTTCAATGTTTGTACAACTTTTGTCATTCACTTGATTGTTAATTATGATATTCTTGAAGTGCTTTAATAATGGAATCTATAAACAACATAAAATAAAAATATTGATAAAAAGTTTTCATAATTAATAAGTCTCAAATTTTAAGAAATAGTTCTGTAGAGACAAACCTCATTTTACCCCTTCTATATAATCCCTTCTTGACTTAAGAGAATCCCATGTATTGCAAACCCCATCCTTGACTTCTTAGGAATATGGACATTATTGAATTTTTTTTTTTCCATATTCTTGTAAAATATGCATACGTAATCAAATTACCATTTTCTTAAGCATATTGTATGTGTAAGTTGTAGATTTATCACCTTGAGAAATTATCTAGAATATGTATTATGTCTCTATCTAGAATACACTCTCCATGCTTGGAAAAGAAGTCATGCATCCAGGACATTGCAATATTTGTTAATGGTTTGTTGTTTCATATATGGTGTGCTTTTGAACAAAATGTGGGATCTTTTTATAGTCTTGTTTGGATTCCCAAATGAGTGAATTATTTTGAATTCCTTTCTGCAAAGTAGAATATTTACAATACAATAATCATAACATGTCTCTGTACGTATCATGCACCCCACTAAATATGAATTTTGCATATTGTTATTCATTGATAAGCATGTCTTCCTTTTCTCCATGGTAGACTTGTAGTCTATATCTTTCAAATCCTAGTCTTGGTTATAGATGCAATGCTACTTTTTACTGTCTCCATTATGTTTATGTGAATATCATCATCCTCTCTATCAAGAATATCCTCTTCACTATGAGGAATGTCATGATCCTCACTATAATCATTCTCAACATTGTTAGGAGACCCAACAGAGAATGTTGACCACATCGAACTGTTGCACTTGAATTACTTAGAACATGATCTTCTCTCCTAGGCCCATCATCATCATCATTCCTAATGGTCCAGGTAAACATCAGTGGTTTCCCACCTATTCCATTGGCTCAAAATACAATTTCCATCTTTGTAGTTTTTCTATAGTTTTTTGGGTCCCAAACTTCTGGGGTCATTTTGAGGCCCTAAACGACATTTTTTTGACGTGGTAGTGCCCAACAAATGTCAAAGGCATTATTGAGATATTTGGAATGTGTACTCCTCAACTAGACCTTCTGGATGGGGTATCGAGTGCCCCAAACAAAGATCGTATGCAAAAGTTACACCCTCGGGAAGTTGACGTATCAACTACCCCCATCGAGGCCCACAAACCTTTTGGCGTTTCATCTTCTTGGGTTAGGGTTTTGGATGTTTAGGGATTTATCATTTACGCTTTATGTTAAAAATGCCTTTAGAGCCTCGTTGTAATCAACTTCTTGAAAATGAGCGTAGTCAACAAATCCCTCCCTTCATAGATAAGCTACCACCATTCTAGCTAGCTTGTGTGCTTTGCATTTTACATTCTTTTGTATTCCAGACATACATTAATAGAATCCGAGTTTTATTGTATTGCTATGTTCCTTGTAATATATTTGTGTATTTCCTTGTTATATCTTTGTTATATTTATACCTTCATGTTATTCTCAAAATAATATGGATCAATGGTATCATAGAAGTCCACTCCTTGTCATTCTTAGTGCATGTACCCGACGAGGTCAGTGTATAGAGAGTTGGGTCTCGAGCTTGTTTCTCTTGAGGACAACTGCTCTTTCCTGCCTAAGAAACATCCCATGTTGGAAGAAAAGAGAGACAATGGAGTAGGAGATTCTATCAAACTGTTGCTCGAGGAATCCCTTGTGTGACAGAGGAACGAGATGATTGATAATTTCACCCAAATCCTTCAACAACTGCCAATGACAATAGAGGTACCTTCAACCAATGGTGACTTTAGAGGTGTGACATCCTTTAAGGTACAAGTTAACTTTGATATTCCTTTATTTGAAGGCCAGATATACATTGACTCTTTGGAAAAATTATTAAGTCTCCTACAGGGTTATTTCTTTGTCCAAAATTTTTCCAACGGTGAAAAAATCACCTTCACGCTCCTTTAGGCCCTTCCCCATGTCAGAGATTGGTGGGAGACTTAATATGAGCAACATGTTGAAGATGAGTCTGGAAGTTTTGGGCCAAGACCCACTTGTGCAGCTTTTGTTTATGCCCCCAAGGAGAAATACTAATGTTGGAAACTATGATGACCAACACACAAGATGGACAACTCTGTGTCATGAGAGAGACCAGACGGTGCCCAAGTACACCAACATCTTCCATACCTTGCGCAAAAAGCTTAGTATTAAACAATATGAGCAACATCTAGTTCTCGAGTACCACAGTGGCCTACACAAGTACATCCAAACAAATATGAAGTTCCTAGACATATCCTCATTGGGAGTCTCTTACCGATATGTTGTCAAGATCGAGCATAAGTTCAAGTAAAAGAATAAGTGATATTCCAGTTCTACAAACCCATCGTAGAAGAAGCATGGTAAGGGTGGCCCTAAATCCCAAGGAAAATGATAGAGCAAGGATAACCAGTCCCAAGACAATCAATCCAATCCACCATCAAAGAAGGGCAATGAGAAGTCAAAGAAGGACACTGGAAAGTGGTGTGAGTTCCAAAAAATCCCTTGGCATAATACTGATGAATGTTGCTCCAAATAATCATTGTTGGCTGAGATGAAAGCCTTAGGGTCAGATGTTGAGTCAAACTCTGATTCAGAACTAGAAAAGGGAAAATGGATCATTTATGCAGAACTCAGTGTCACCATTTCTACCACAAAAGTCGAGCCAGAGGAAACGAAGGAGCCTGAAGAAAGAGATCACCTCTTCCACTCACATATGTGGGTGAAGGGGTATCCAATCCATTTCATGGTTGATAGCAATAGCCATAAGAACCTAATGTCAGTAGAGATCTTCAAGAGGTTGAACCTGACAATGATGTCGCATCCTCATCCATACACCATCGGTTGGCTCAGCTAGGGATGAGACATTCGTGTCAACCAACAATGTCGTCTGCACTACAACATCAAACCCTTCGAAGATGAGGTATTATGTGATGTTTTCCCCTTTGAAGTTTGTGATTTTTTATTAGGACAACCATATATGTGGAAGCGTCATGTTGTTTATGAATCTAGGCTTCGTAGTGTCATTATTACTTAGGGAGATCAAATATACAAGGTACAGGAGGTAGTCCCAACTACTGTGGTCTCTTTGATCTCTGTGAAGCAGTGCATAAAGGTGGTCTCTCAAACCAGGAGATTTTTCCTCTTTATGATTTGGTCAAAAGGTGAATGGAAGGTCACTGCAACTGCCAAAACCTTTGCATGAGATCTCTCTACACAATAACAACATGTGGTCAAGATAGTAGAAGAGCACAAAGACATATTTGCCTCACCTACTGGGGTGCCTTTGCACTGTCAGGTAAAACACTCGATTGATTTGAAACCTAGTGCTCCTTTCCCTCATGACCATGTATACATGCATTCTGTTTCGAAGAATGAAGAAATCAAATGCTAGATCCAAGAGTTAATTATGAAGGTCCACATCAGACCAATCTCGTCACCTTGCATGATTCCAATTGTTCTGATACAAGAGAAGGATAGGACATAGCGAATTTGTGTTGATTAGAAAACCCTGAACAAGATCACGGTCAACAACTAGTACCCAATCCATCAGATTGATGATCTTCTCGATCAACTCAAGGGAGCTAGGTTTTTCAGTAAGATTGATCTGAAGTCGGGTTATCACCAGGTGTCTATTGAGAAAACTTATTTATGGAAGACATCCTTTAAGTCTAAAGAAGGTCTCTTTGAGTGGCTATTCATGCATTTCGACTTGAATAATGCCTTGGCCACATTCATGCGGATGATGGATGATATATTGAAGCCATTCAAAAAATCCTTTGTGTTCATATATCTGGATGAAATCCTCATCTTTAACAAAACCTACGAGGAACATTTGAAGCATAGTCAGCAGGTCCTAGGCACTCTGCGACAACACAATTTATATGCCAATTTGGTGAAGTGTTCCTTCATTATGAAAATAATCTAATATTTGGTACACATCATGGATGAGTAGGGTGTGCATGTGGATCCAACCAAGATCCAATTCATCCGCGATTGGTCGACCCCGAAGACAATGATCGAGCTCCGTAGCTTCTTCGGCCTCACCAACTTCTACCGCGGGTTTGTGTTGGGGTTATCTCATATCGCTTGGGACCTAAAGCGAGGTGATCAGGGGTGGAGCGAAGGCTAAGTTTGTTTGGGTTGCACCCCAATAGAAAGCATTCAAGGATTTGAAATTTCGCCTTTGCTCAACACCAATCCTTATTCTGTTAGACCTGTACTAACCATTTGAGATTGAGACAAATGCTTCATATTATGCTATCGACACAGTCCTCACTCAACATGGGCATTCGATGACCTATCATAATTTAACACTATGTGATGTTGTTTGCAAATACCCCACCCACGACAAAGAGATGTACTCTATTTTGTAGGAATGCCAATAGTGGAAGCAATACATTATGGAGAAGGAAATGATCATCCACATTGATCATAGGCCTCTGTAATTCATGCAGGCACAAGGAAAGTTACAGAATGACCACCATTAGGAGTGGTCCATGTACTTGCAACAATTCCATTTGAACATCAACTACAAGAAGGGAAACACCAACCATGTCGTAGATTTCCTCAATATACCCTTGATTGTGGTGCTAACCATTATTCTTAACTCATGTGGGCATGAGACATCCGGGTGGTCACAATTATACTATAATGACTTTGAATTTGTTGCTACCTATTAGACGTGGAGCATAGAAAAAACAATTCCAGACTTTCATCTCTGGGATGGACTGCTATTCCATCTAAGCCATCTCTGTGTTCCTTCAAGCAAGTGTGCAAAGTTGATTTTGGAAGCTCATTACAGTCTAGCAACAAGACACTTTAGTGTAGAAAAAACAATGTCAGTACTGCAAAAGCATTTTTATTGGTCGAAGTTTCGACAAGATGTCTGCAAGTACATTAGATCATTCATTGCCTATGCCATTGCCAAACGTATTGTCAAGATATAGGGGCTATACACCTCTTTACCTACTCCGGATAGGCCTTGGGAATCCATATCCATGGATTACATGTCCATTCTACCTTCAACCAAGCATGGGAACGATTGTGTTTTCGTGGTCATTGATCAATTCTCTAAGATGGCAGTTTTGGCACCCTACAAGAAGAGTATCACAACCAAGGCCACTGCCAAGCTCTTCTTTGACATGTTTCGATTCATTTTGGGCTCCCACAAACCATCATCTCAGATCGAGACTGTAGGTCACTAAATATTTTTTTGGTCCAGCCAATGGTCAATGATGGACACCAAACTAGCAAAATCGACTACCTTCCATCCACATATTGATGGAAAAATAGAGGTAGCCAACAAGATGATTGTTTATATCTTAAGGATGTACAATTCCAAACATCCACGCACAAGGGATGTAAGCCTTCCTTATGTTCAACATAGCTACAATAGATCCCTTCACAACTCTATTGGCCGCAACCCTTTGATAGTGTGCTTGGGGTTCCAACCATTGGCCCCCATTAGTATAGCTCTTCCCATTGTAGCTGCACAGAAAAGGTCCTCGCATGATCAAACTAAGGTTGATCAAGGAGCCAAATTTGTTGAGGAAATCTAGCACATCCAACAACAATTTCATGATATTTTGCATAAATCCAAAGCCAAGTACAAGCAACGCCATGATCAACATCGAGTACCACACAAGTTTCAGGTGGGAGATAAGGTATGGTTTCATTTGCAGAAATATCGCCTCATAGGACCCCATCAAAACCTGCACCCACTCTGATACGATCCTTACACCATCAGCAAGGCTATGGGTGAGAATGCTTTTGAATTAAGTATTCCTCATTTCCTTGGACTGCACATGGTATTTAATGTGGAACTGCTTCGACCATATTGTATGCCTCTACTGGACACTTCAAATGCAACTGAGCACTTGGACCCTACAAAACTCAATCTTGACTACATTGAACAAGATATAGTTGATTGGATCATGGACAACAGGATGAAGGGCACCCGCCAATAGAACATCCAAATCTACTAGGTCATCAAAGAAGAGAAATTTCTTCATCAGAGAAAGTGGCTCACCAAGAGTTAGATTCAACAGAAGTTTCCCCATCTGATGGAGTAACTTAACGTAATGGAGACCATTTCTTACTAGAGTAATGATCTAGGTGGACATCAATGGTCACCCACCGATTCCACTGGCTCAAAATACAGTTTCCATCTTGGCAAATTTTCTACAATTTTTCGGGTCCCAAAATTTCGGGGTCGTTTTGAGGCCCTAAACGACGTTTTTTGACGTGGCAGTGCCCAATAGATGCCAAAGGCATCTATTGGGTTGTCCAGAATATCTACTCCTCAACTAGAAATTTCTGACAGGGTACCAAGCGCCCCAAACAAAGATCATATGTAAACGTTATGCCCTCAGTAAGTTGATGTATCAACTACCCCCATTCGGACCCGCAAACCTTTTGGTGTTTCATCTTCTGAGGTTAGGGTTTTGAATGTTTAGGGTTTTTTCATTGATGATTTATGTAAAAAGGCCTTTGGAGCCTCATTGTAATCATCTTCTTGCAAATGAGCATAGCCAACACATATCTCTATTCAAAGATAAGCTACCACCATTCTAGCTAGCTTGTGTGCTTTGCATTTTACAATCTTTTGTATTCAAGACAATCATTAATAGAATTTGAGTTTTACTGTATTACTATGTTCCTTGCAATATCTTTATGGATCTCCTTGCTATATCTCTTTTATATTTATGCCTTCATGTCATTCTCAAAATAATTTGGATCATTTAATCTCATTAGTAAGAGGAATATCAAACTCAATAGGAAAATTCTTACCATCCTCACCAATGTCGTTGGATCTACTATGAAGGTATTCACTTGAAGGAAAATCATCATCATCTTGAACACTATCAATGCTACCAAATTCACCACTTGGGGGGGGATTCTTCATCACGAGTGTCTTTAAAATCCTCACTTGGAGAAAAATCATCATCATAATCATTAGTGCCTTTAAATTCCCCACTTGGAGTAAAATACCCACCAACATCAAAATCATCATCATTGCTTTTAAAATCGCCACTTGGAGGAAAATATTCATCATCCTCATCATTTCCTTTAAAATCATCACTTGGAGGAAAATATTCATCGGTGCCCTTGAGTTCCCCATTTGGAGGAAAATATTCATAATTAATAAAAATCTTCATCATTTGAAACATCATCATATCTCTTCTCTACACTAATGTTACCATTGAAATCTCCATTGGTGCTTTAATTAAATTCATTACTAGGAGGAAAGTTATCATCCGAATCATTTAAACTATCATAAAAAATCATCGCTTGGATGTATATTTTGAGTATTTTTCCACATCATTGATATTATCATTACACTGCTGAGAAAAATGATCACTAACATTTTATTCCTCTTCATCAATGGTGTCTTTAAAGTCCTAGGAATTAGGAACTTTTTCATCAACATTCTCAATCTCATTGTTTTCACTATGATCAAACTCCTTACTGGATAAAAAAAAAATATAACTTTGTGTTAACATTGGAGGCGGTTCCATAATATTTACTGGTACCAAAAGAAGAGGTATGTCAATAAGATGTCGATTCTTCGGAAATGAAAATTATCTATCAATGAACTTGTGATTTCTCACCAAAAATATAGAATGGTACCATTGTCTAATCTCCCACAAACAATATTATAACTTGGAGAATGAGATTTTTCTCAAATGTTTTACTCACGTTGTATTGTAGTAGTTTTATGGATTGAATTGTGTCAATATTTTCAAAACTTTTATATAGTTAAATACAAAAAAATTACTACAATTAAATAAATATGTTACTATTTTTAACAAATTTTTTATTACTTTTTAATTTATCCCACATTCACTAAACATGGAAATGTTTGACCTAATATTTGTTATATAAACACACTCTTCGTTCATTTTCTTCACTTTTCCTTCAATATTAGGGAGCATTGAATAAAGAGTTTGGAGCAATTTATAAGGGAGTTTCAAGATCACCAAGGAGACATTCAATAGGCTTAACTTAGGTGAAACTAATCTTTTTTCTTTGTGTTGAGTTCCATTGCTTAACTTAGTTTCACTTAGTTGAGTTCCATGGCTGAACTTGGTTTCAATAAGGAACACATCCTTAGATATTCCCTTTCCATTCACATTGGACATAGAGTACATATCACTGTAGTTTTCAAATTAGTTGAAGACCAACCAAAAATCACCACAGGAGGCCCTTAGTTCTTAGGAAACGCAACACTCACCACCTTTAGATGGAAATCAAACTTTTACTTAATCAAAGAGTGCACCCACATATTGGCACTCTGGGTGAATATGTCATGCCTTCCATTAGAGTTTTCAGAGCCACAAATCTTCAAAATTATCAAAGAGTTGTTGGGCATATACCTCAAAATGGACCCTGATATGGAAAATAAAAATAACACATCAATGGTTATCATCTATGTCGAGATGGATATCTCACAGGGTCTCCCAGATGTCATCATGCTTAATGTAGGGGATAACCATTAAATACATTCCTCAACTACAAAAATGTTCCCTATTGATGCAACTTTTGTCGCTCGCATGGATACTTGAAGATCACTTGTCCATACAATAAACACACGAAGTTGGGTGAAGGAACTCATCTTGTCATGAGCCCTTTGAACTTCGATTCTATAACTATAGAGCCCAATTCAAAGGGAAAGATGAAAATTCAAGAGATTGAGACAAGGATGCAAGAACTATTCTCAAATCATTAGGCAATTGACAATGAGATCATTCGAGTAAATAAGCAATTGTAGCATAGAATTTATGAATCAGAAGCCAAGCTCATAGATTCTGGAAGCACAAACATTCTCCCATCACTATCCACAAACATTCCAAATCATCCTTCAACAAAAGCTATGGAAGGGGATGTCTCTCAAAGACCATCTCCTATTCAAGTTGACAATGATGGAATGGATTTAGTCTCAAATGCCAACTCAACAATTCCAAGTCCTCTCTCACTTCTTTGAGGTGATATTTCACATGTTCAAAAGCAAAGGATGTGGTCACACATTCAAGAGGTATGGAATCAATGCCTACAACCTTGACTATGGTCACTACAAGCAAGAAGACTTTCCTCTCACATGCAAAACTTGAGGTTGAGAAGCAAGAGCTAGTTGGACAACAACTCACATAGCATCCCCCATGAAAGTTTCTAAATGATCCCATTCTCTCTCAATTTGAAAGGTTTAGGGATGGTCTCATAGAAAAGATCCCTAAGAAGACTTTTTACAAAAATAATCCTTTGGTATTATTCATTCAAGAGATAATGTGTTCAGTTCACGAGACCACCAGGGTTTTGAAAAATAACCTTCAAAAATGGACTTTTTTGGTCGAAAGCTTAGCTAGAAACTCAAAAAGGCTTGTTCTTGGTTAGATCACATCACTAATTTTGAATTCCTCAGTAATTTCTCAACTTTACATTTCTACCTCACTTTTTTCCTCTACTCTGAGTTGCTCAATGGATTTTCTAAATATCTATGGCCCTACACACAAGACTTCTAGTTGGATTTGGAAAAAAATTCTCTCCTAAACCTCCAAAATCTCATCTAGGGAGGGGATCTAAACTTCACCCTCCATCGCTCTAAATTCTATGCAACTATGACTCTCCATGACCCTCCTGCAAATTTCTTCTTACATCTCCTCGAGCAACATTCCCTTGTTAACATCAAGCCACTCAAGTTTGAACCCACGCAGACAAAATAACGTTATGGATCCCAAGACATATCGAAGCATATTAATTGATTCATGTAAAGGAATCCTTACTACTTAATTTGAATGCATACAAAGCCTCCATTGCAAATAATTCCTACTTTTCTCATATGTCAATCAAGTTGGAATTATCATTGAAAGGGGAAAAACCACCGACCCAATTCAAGTTTAATGCACACTATATTTCCTATTATGAATATACATTGGTTATCTCTATAAAGTGGGAATCCCTCTCGATTAATGTGGATGAACCTGTAGTTATCGCTCTACACAGGAAGCTAATACATGGAAATCCTATGCAAAAGTTGGGCGAGAGACACATTTCAAAATGTCGAATCTAACCTTGCATTGGTGGAAGGGAAGTTTGTAGATATCCAAGACTATGTAATTCCCTAGGGTTACAAAGAAGATACTTTGAATGAGCTTGAGAATCTGGAAGAGGAGAAGTCTAGACTCCTTACATAGCAAGAGGTAAAACAAAGAGTAAAGAGTCGAGTTACTTGGTTAGTGGAGGGTGACAATAATACAAATTTTTTCCATCATCAAGCTATGGCCTGCAAATCCACAAATACTATCCAGAATACCAAGGATAGAGTTGGGATAGAATGTGTCGACTTTCAGTCCATTTCCAAATTAATGGTTCAACACTATAAACAAGTGTACACTGATCTAGTTAGAGAAAATATCAGGGATATTATGGCATATGCACCATTTTTTAATGGTTGGTTGGACGAGGCCAAATGAGGCCTTCATAAGACCAATCCCTATAGAAGAGCTCCACAAAGTGCTAAAGGATTTTCAAGGAGGCAAAGGACCAGGACTAGACAAATGAACCATTAAATTTATTATCAAATTACTTGATCTACTTGCTCATGACCTATTGGATGCTATTGAAGAATCTAAGGTATTAGGTAAGATACATACTCCTTTCAACTCTACGGTCATTGCAAATATTCCAAAGGAGGAACACCCTATTGGTTTTGAACAATATGACCCCATCTCCCTCTGCAAATTTGTGTACAAAATGAAATCTAAGCTCATTGTTGCTCGCATCAAACCCATCCTCTTTGATCATATCTCTCTTGAACAATTTTGATTTCTTGATAACTGGAACATCCATGACACAATTGGGGTAGCTTAAGAAACAATTCACTCCATAAAAGCCAAGACTTGAGCTTCCTTCATGCTTAAAATTGACTTGACCAAAGCATTTGACAAGGTAAATTGGCTCTTCCTTTGTCTGATCCTCACCCAAGTGGGATTTTGGGGACCATTTGTAAACTAGGTTGAGGAATGTTTCAAATTAGTATCCTTTTCCATTCTAATTAATGGATATGACTGCTCCTTCTTTATCCCCTCCCATGGTCTCTATCAAGGATGCCCCCTCTCCACACTAATATTTTTCCTCACCATGGAGGCTTTGAGTAGGCACATCAAAAATAAATGCACACAGGGATCCCTAAAAGGAGTCAGGATAGATGGGTCTATATACATTTCACATATTTTTTCTATGGATGACATACGATTTTTTGGTATGAGATGATATTGGAGGCAAAATGTCTGAATAGAATTATGAAGTTGTTCTCATCCTCTTTAGGTATGGAGATCAATAATAAAAAGCCAATAATATATTTTTTCCATTGGCTCCTCTCGATCTGAAATATGATCCAAAATTTCTTACCTTTTTGTTCCACACCTAAATGTCACACCACCAAATGTTGGACTTAAGTGTCGTATGCACCGTACTAAGTGTGGCATGCACTTTATCAAGTTTCGCATGTACCTTACTAAGTGTCGCATGCACTTTATTGAGTGTCGCAACTTTGACACCATGGAAGAAAATTTGTCATAATCCCTAGTCATTGTGGAGGAGAAAAGCTCATCATGAGAAGGTCGAAACAATGCCTTTTACCTTGATATTTTGAATTTTTTTGAAAGTCAACGCTTCCCTGCCCATGTATAGGGAGCGTTGTCAATTCCATTTGTTAGAGAGAGTTATGGCTAGCCCACCTTATTCTAAGGGTTAGTTCCGATAAGATAAAGGCTCCTCA
>CBVK0100097819.1:0-30763 GCA_900067695.1 Picea abies
CCATTTGCATGCAAGAGACTTGATGAGTTCTGATGTTTTTGTCTCTTTGGTGTATCTCGGGCTCTATTAAGCCATGTATGTGGCCTCAAGCATAATTATTTTCGATGCTTTTTGAGATTTTCCCAGCATCCTTGTGTGCTTTTCAAACGTGGATTTGTGTTGTTTGAAGCCTTCTCCTTATCCCTTGTTACTATTCTAGTGCCCTCTTTAATGCACCCCAAGCCATCTCTTTCAATGACTCCATCACTACCCTTGTGGACCCTTTATCTTGTGGGCACTAACCCCAATGTATGCTTCGACCTTGGTTCTCTTATTTCCTTGGTGGTTGAACCTCCAATTAAGGTAGGCTCCCCTCTATCTTGAGTTGTGTGCTCACAATGTTGGCCTTGGAGCCTCAAACCTTGAGCTTCCAACAATTTATGTTTTGGTGGTTTTCCACCCCATTGCCACTACCAGTCAAGTACCAGGCATCTCTTGGAGATCATGTTTCCCTTTTCTTAGTGCACGGTCCATCTCTCAACACCTTATTTTCATGACATTGATCTCCTTGTAACATGAGACACCTACCATCGAGTACAATGCTTCCAACCTAACTTACACCTTAGAGACTACATTGAGGGGGATGTTACCCTGCAACATTTACTAATGAACCAAAACCACTTCACTAGAGAACCCGTGACACAAACATTGTGTCATGGCCATCTGTATGGAGACATAGAGGAATAGGGTCACATTCCATATACACCTACTATGTAGACAAACACATAGACACTGTGCAAACATCAAAGACATGTGGCATCACCAAAGAATGACAATTTAGTGTCCCTACATATCACCTACCATGTGACAACACAATCGTTAACACATCATCTTCCTTGCCACATCACATTGTCATGTGTTAATGCCATGTCACCCTGTCATAGTGCAACATGCATTTCCAAGTTAGAATTTGTGCAAATCAACAACCAACTTAACCCACCACATTAGCATTTACATAGTTCGATGCAATGTCAACATTTTTTTAGGACCCCCTCTATTGCACTTCAATTTTCAAAGGTCATTTGCAAACATGCATAACTTTTCCATATGAACTTTGTTTTTAGTGCAATTTTTTTAGAGTGTGTATTTTATGTGCCCTGGACGTTGGTGGAGTTGGTTTCTGAAAATTTCTTTGTCTAGTTCTTTTTGTTTCTCAATTTTCTCATAAACCACCCCCCGATCCTCAATTTTGGAACTTCTAAAGGGCATATATTGGTTATTTGGGCACCTTTTAAGTGTCATTTTTTAAAGTGCACTATTTTTCACATACTTTGCGTTGGTGAAATCAATTTATGTTAATTTTACTACTATTCATCATTATGGTTAATTTGAATGTAACCCACTTAACCAATAGTAATTATTTCTCATAGAAGTCCTACATCAAAGGTCTATTGAGACATGTCTTCCTCCTTGCATAAGGATTGTTCCCATGGAATACCCACTTGCATTAGTCTCGATCTCAAATCACTGTTGCAAATTAGGCATGACCAAAACTAGTGCTTGACTAATTCTTCTTTTTAAATCATCAAAGGATCTTTGTTGTCTTTTTCCCCATTAAAAACTCTTACCTTTAGTTGTGACAATATGAAGTGGTGCAACTATTTCTCAAAACTAGGCTATTAACTTTCGCGGATATTGTGTGGTTTCCATAAATCTTTTTACCTATGTTACAATGACAAGATTCAACCACTTGTCGATGGCTTCAATCTTCATTCGACCTATCTTTAGTTTTCTCCACCAATCACATATCTGAGGTAAACCAAGTATGGTTTACCAAATTCACACTTCTTGAGATTAGCCAACAACTAATTTCTCCTTACTGTGTCTACTACCTGTTTTAGAGGTGAGATATGCTCTTCCCAAATAGAGCTAAATGAGAAAAAGTCATCCAAATAAACCATTACGAGGGAATCTATAAATGGACGCAATGCGTAATTCATCAAACTCATAAAATTTCCAGGTGCATTACATAATGTGAAAGGAATAACTAATCATTCATACAAACCTTATTGTGTTTTAAATGTTGTCTTCCAAGTGTCTTCTTCTTTTACTCGCACTTGGTGATAGCCTAGTTTGAGGTCCAACTTCATGGAATAATTGGTTTTTTGCAGCTGATTCAACAAGTCATCAATCCATGGAATCCATGATAATGGATATTGATCTTGATGGCTATTTTGTTCAACGCTCAATAGTCAATGTACATCTTCAAACATTCATCCTTCTTGGGCACTCTGAAAATGGGTGACCCACAAGGTGAAGAACTAGGTTTTATGACTTTGTGCTGCAAGAGTTGTTGCAACTTGTTCATCACTCCCTTGGCTTCCATAAAGATTTTCAATGCAATCCAATAATGGGCAACGAATATTCTAACAACAATTGAATCTCGTGCTCAACTTCCCTTTTAGATGGTAGTCCTTTGGGTTCTTGAAACACTTCCTTGTATGTGTTATCAATTGTTCTAATTGTTTCTTTTGATTGTTGTCACATCCTTCCAAGGATGCCCTTATCTCCACCATTCCTTCTTCTTGTTGTTCTCTCTCAAGAACAACAACACAAACTTCTTGTTTGCACCAATCAATGTTTGAGCCTCGTGTGCACTTGCGATGAGAATTTTGATTTTCCTTTACATGCATCTACAACAAAATATTTTCCATATTTAATTAAACAATATTGGTTTAACTCCTTCTCAACACAACATCTCTTACATAAATATATGGGCTTCCCAATATGACTCTGCATACAACCAATGTAATCACATCTACGATGACTTCATCGACGAAGTTTGCATCTACTGCAAATCTAAACTTGCACTACTTGGTGACTCTCAACGCCGTATCTTGGCTCACCCATCCCAATAGACGTGGATAAGGATGTTCACACACTTCCAATAAAAGCTTCTCAACTAATTGCACTAAAATCAAATTTGACTAAGATCCCAGGTCAAAAAGACAATCTACCTTTCTCTTCTTCCACTGGAGCTTGATATGAAAGAGTTCAGTGATCCCTCTTTCCTCCTCAAGGTCAATTCCATTTTAACAAATTTGCAAGTAACCTCACCTTCAATGTCTTAATTTTTATCACCTTCTGCTCAACATCTATAGTAAGAAAATTCTTCTTCTTTTATGGTTGTCTATGCCATTTAGGATGCATTTCTAAGTGCAACTTTGTAATGTACTTAGTGACATACCTAGGGAGCATGATCAATGTACTACAGGGTACCTAAAGGGAATCATTTATGTAATGTGGCCTTAAATCATGGAATAAATCCCACTTGGTAGTTGGGGGGTAATAAATAGGTCCACTAGGTAGATAAAGGAAATATATAATGATGAGGGGTAGTTGGCATAAACCCCTAAGAATACTCATGAGAAATTATATATAGACGAGTATCATTGTATTGAGAAATGTAGAGTATTATATTATAGCAAGCATGGCTTGTGGAGTGAGTCCTTCCATAAGGAGTATTTGATGGTTTTACCCTACGTTAAGGGTTCTCTATACCCCTGTGTCTATTCTTGAGTTGATGCATTTTATTATCTTTGAAGTCAATGGTTTCTAGTTTTTATCTATTAGGTTCACTACAAACTTCCATCAATTATGTTATATGTGACCATCAACATTGTAGTGCTTAAAATGGTTATTGGGGGATTTACATTCATGTGTAACTATAGTCATTTTCTTGCCTTTCCCTTTCCCTTTGTTGTTTTCAATTTTCTTGTGTTCTTATAACTTTCTTTGCTTGGGTCCTGAATACTATCTCTTCTTCTCATATCCCTTAATATATTTTCATTGCACAAAGGCTCCATCAATGGAATTTGATTGAAAAGCATCACAAGTATTTATATATGGCCAAATAGTCCTCCTACAAAATGAAAACATCAAGGTTTTTAGGAGATATACCAAATTGAATAACTCATTTTCAAAACTCAGTGGTGTACTCTTGCGCAATATTTCCTTTTCTATGTCGAAAGAAATGTCATTGTATCTTTTTTTCTTCCTCATATCCAATGGGATAGAACTATGACTTAATGAGATTCTCGAATGTTTCACATTGGGTCACTATTGCTTCCTTCTAGAGTCTTTGAGCTGCAAAATAACTTTCCCACCAATTTATGTATGGCCTTCTAACTTCAACTGAGAAAAATAGATTATTTTCTCTTCACCAATTTCATGTATACTGAAATTAACTTCTAGTTGATGTAACCATTGATTTAATTTAAGGGTATCAATCTCACCTACATAGGGCTTGATGTCAATATTTGCTTCAACTCTAAAAGGTGTCTAGAGTTTTATGGTGTTCCCCTTTTCCAACTTTTGCCTCTTCTCTTGGCCAAATTATTCTTCTTTAAAACTCGAGCTTTACTCATGAAGCAACTTTCGCTTCTTCCACATCATTGTTGCAGGCAAGGTGTCGATGTTCATATTCAACTATGCCATGCTTATGGTTAGTTGCAACATGTTTAGAGACATCTAGGTCACTTGAGTCAACTCACTACCTTCTTGATTATCTCCTATATCAAAATCTTGAGACTGATTCTTTCTTCTTCTTGCTCCAATCTCAGGATTCTCTAGAACACTCTCCATTCAAGGGGGGGCATATATAGGGTTAAATGTATATGATATGACCCCAAGGGGGGGCATATATGGGGCTAAATGTACATGTAATGTGTAAATATATATGTAATAGGGTAAATATATATGTAATAGGGTCAGTTTAATAGTAAAGGGGTTGTTAAAATATTCGATGTGCTCGTTTTACCATAGAAGATATCACTATTGTCACCCAACCATAGGCACATAGCCACCCTCGAGCACCATAAAATTTTCCAAATAGAATATTTCCGGAAGTAACACAAGAACCAACATATAACCAAGAGAGTGCATATTTCTCCAAAGATAACTCACCAGATAGAAAGTACCAAAGCCACATAATAATAACAATACACAATTGCAGCAGTTGTAGTTGCACTTACCAAGAATACCACCAAGAGATACTAGAAGCTAGGGCGCATATCTTAGGCTAGATAATGCGTGAGAGAGAGACCAAGAATCACCCTAGTAGATCCACCTTCCATTCTTACATCTACAACTCCAAACTTGCGCTATGATTGAGAGAGTGAGTGAAGTGAGTGAGCACAAATGAGCTCAAGCGCCTCCTATTTATAGTGGTTCTTGTCACTTGTCTAGGCCGACTTGTCCTTCTAGAAGCTAATACTTTAATATTAATTCTTTTACTGAGATGATTTGTCTTCTATAGTTTCTACACATATGTTTAGGGCTTCTCTTGATTCCATAATATTCTATTCTAGCCAAATCTTACACATGGAGGTTAATAGCTCCCATAGCTACCATAATATCAACACTCCCTCGTAGCTAGGGAGGTAATAACTGTAATGGTCTCAAACACGTCCATCCATTTCCTATGGTAGGGGCAAGGCTCACATATTCTTACAGACCATTCTACAAGTGGCATCATCATAGCCACACATGCTATCTCATGATTACAGAGATCAAGTCACGAGCATCATCATCACTATCCACCTAGTTGGAAATCACCTCCAACACTACTGGTTGGCACACCAGCCTAGGAAACAATTTCAACACTACTAGTAGTCTCTATGGAAATCTAGTAGTAGTACAAAGTTACTACAATTTCATCCAATAGATCACAAAAATGTCGATCCATGGTAGTACACAACTATTATCCAGTGGTACACAACCACTCCTAGTAGCATACAACTACTATCCAGTGACATACAATCACTACCAGTGGAACACATCCACCACAATAGTACATAGTTACAATCCAGAGACACATAATCTCCACTACAACAAGATATCACCATGCAGTACAACAATCTCCTAGCATCAAATCATATCATCATCTACATCATCTCTCGAGGCCATACTCCATCTAAGTAATCATGCATGATGCTGAATAATTCATATGTAGGAATTAACACACTCAACATAGTGTCTCGCATAAGTCACTCACTCAACAAAGTGATAGAGGGACCATTCTTCTTATCTTGGTCATTGTAGGTGACACATGAAGAATGACTGTCCCAACAGATGATGAAATCCCCACAATGGGCTACAGGGACCTTTTTTCTAATCCGGACATACGTCCTAGAAGAATGAATTTCCTCTCATATGCTGAAAGCCACACCATGGGATACAAGGAACATTCTTCTAATGTGGACATACATCCTAGTAGAAAGACTGTCCTGGACCATTTCCCCCCCTCTGGTCACTACTGTGAACTTAGGGCGACAAACCATTCTTAGATGTCCTGGACCATTCTACTTGTCTGGGCAATGCCCTAGGAGAATAGATGTCCGTGGTACATCAACAATCTGTCAACCTGGACCATTCTCCACATGGAGAATGTCTGTCCACTAAAAATCTATTCTGCTTGGACCATTCTCCACCTGGAGAATGTCTATCCACCATCACACTGACTATCCATGATGCCATATATCAACACTCCCTTCCAACTGAGGAAGTCATCTCCTCCCTTTCAACTAAGGGAGGTATCTCCATTGTATCATCTCTAAGTTGTACTATCATGATGCAAATGCATCATATCTAAGCTATACTAGTATGATGTGGAGTATCATCTACATCATCTCTAAGTCGTACTAGCATGATGTGAATGCATCACATCTAAGATGTATTGGCATGATGTAGATCAATGTATCTTTATCATCTCTAAGCCGTACTAACATGGTGTCAATGCACCATCTCTAAGCTGTACTGGCATGATGCAAGTCATCTGCATCATCTCTAAGATATACTAGCATGATGCTACTGCATCATATCTAAGTTGTACTAGCATGATGCAAATGCATCATATCTAAGTTGTACTGTCATGATGTAGATCAATGTATCTGCATCATCTCTATGTCGTACTAGCATGGTGCCAATACACCATATCTAAGCTATACTGGCATGATGCGAATCATTTGCATCATCTTTAATCTATACTAGCATGATGCTACTGCATCATATCTAAGTTGTACTAGCATTATGCGACTCTGGCATATGCATCATCTTTAAGCTGTACTAGCATGATGCTAATGCATCATATCTAAGTTGTACTAGCATGATGCATCTCAAAACATCTATATCATATCGAAGCTGTACTAGCATGATGCTGAAGCATCATATCTAAGTTGCACTAGAATGATACAGATCAACACTCCCTCTCAACCAAGGGAGCAATCTCCACAAGTCCCAACTTGTCTCACAAGTATGTAAACTTTATCTTGGATAGAAGTTTTGTCAAATTATCAGTTGTCTTCTCATCGGTGGAGATGTATTGGAGAATCATTTCTCCCTTCTGGAATTTATCACGAATAAAATAGTACTTGATCTCAATGTGCTTCGATCTGTCATGGAACACGAGATTCTCTTGAAATCTTCACACATCTCTGATTATCACAATATATCATAGTCGAATCCAACACCTAAATAGTCTAGAAATCAACTTACGGTGCCATACTGTTTCCATACAAACATCACGAGCTGCAATATACTCTGCTTCTGCAGTGCTAAGTGAAACAAAATTTTGTTTCCAACTAGCCCATGAGATCATAGTAGATCCCAAACTGAAACATATACCGGAAGTACTCTTTCTGTCATATGCACTCCCTGCCCAATTTGAATCAGTAAATCCATGTAGTTGTACGTCACTGCTTGAGACATATCTCAGACCATAATTTAACATCCCACAAATATATCTCAAAATGTGCTTTGCAGATATCCAATGCTCATGTCTAGGTTCCACCTGGAACTAGATCAATGTGTTCACAGCAAAGCAAATGTCCAGTCGGGTATTAACCAAATACATCAATGAGCCAATCAACTACCGATACAGGTACGAGTCTACTAGATCATAATCAGAGTCTCTCAATTTCTTCAGATCTGTCACCATGGGAGTTGCCATGGATTTGCAATCCATCATCCGAAACTTATGAAGGATCTTTACAACATACTTCCCTTTCCCCAGGATTATTTCACCACACTTCTGCTATACTTCTAGTCCCAAATAATAATGCATGAGACCAAGATCCTTCATATCAAATTCAGAGGATAACTCCCTCTTACACTAAATAATGAGAGGATATGCACACGTCGAAAACAAATCATCAACATATAGTAGCCAAATCATAGGTGCATCATTCACAACCTTGTAATAAGCATATGTATCAACATAGCTCTTGGAAAATCCAAGTCTCGTCAAGTAATTATCAATTCATGCATACCAAGCTCTTGGAGCTTACTTGAGTCCATACAAGGCCTTCTTCATACATGGGTGTACCTCAAAACCTTGAGGTTTCTCTATGTATATTTCTTCCTCAATTACTCCATTGAGAAAATCAGTCTTTACATACATCTAATGTAAAATCCAACCCATGGATGCTGCATGAGATATGATAGCACTAATAGAGGTGTATCTGGCAACTGGAGCAAACATCCCATCATAGTTTTCTCCCTCCTGCTTGGATAACCCTCTAACCATGAATATTTCCTTGTATTTATTGATACTCCCATCTACTGCATGCTTTTATCTTGTAAACCCATTTTGAAGTGACTATAGACTTTCCTTCAGGTCTAAGCACAATTTCCCATACATCAATTTTCATGATGGATTGATATTCTTCCATCATAGATTCCTTCCATTCTTTCTTCTTGACTGCTTCTTCAAAGATTGAAGGTTCTACATTGAGATGTTCTGGAGAACATGTAGTTTCTTCCTTGGGACCTTCATGTTGTTCTTCATCGTTGGGATCCATGGAATCTTTTATAGATTTTTTGAAGCCAATCTTTTAGTAAAAAGTCACATCTCTGTTGATTTCAATCTTCTGTTGACCTAGAACATAGATTCTGTAATATTTTGATGACTCACTATATCCATTGAATATTCCCTTCTTTCCCGAAGGTTCCAACTTCTTTATTTTTTCCTTGGGAAGATGAATATAGACAAGACAACCAAAGATCCTCAAGTGTTCAACACTTGGCTTCTTTCCGGAGAAGGCTTCTTCTGGAGTAATGTTCTTCAATATACGATGAGGAATTCTTATTCTGAACATATACGACTGTCATAACTACTTTTCCCCATAGAAACATGGATATATTCTGGTCATTCATCATTGCCTTAACAAATTCTTCAATGGATCAGTTCTTTCTTTTTGCTACACCATTCTGTTGAGGATTGTTTGGAACAATTAGCTCCCTCCTAAACCTAGTTGCTTTACAAAAGGAAACGAGCTCTTTGGAGGTGTATTCTCCTCCATTATAATATCTTAGTGTCTTGATCTTCTTGTCTATTAGGTTTTCCAATTCAACTTTGAATTCTTGGAATTTGCTAGATACTTCATCCTTTGCATCTGACTGAATGATGTCCAAAAATTCTTTTGCTTTAAACACTTCCTTCAGAATTGATACTTGGTGAGATCACCTTCCTCACCACTTGATGGAGTCATCTACTCTATGTTTGCAACTGTTACTGTAGCTCCTTCTCAGAGCTATCGCTTATGACCTGCCCAGAAAAATAACAAAAAGACAACAATTATTTCCAATAACATTTGCATAAGAACATATCTACGGTAATAAGGATGGTAGTCATCATAGAACTACCAAGGTGAATTGCTTGGGAGAAAAACAAGAAATGTCTCCTAGAGGAGATGTTAGTTCATTTTGAAAACAAGTGCAATAAGCATCAATAGTACTTACATGCAACCAAGTATACCTAGCAATAATAGAACCTTTCAAAGGTTGTTGTCACAACTATAGTGTTTACTTGTACTGTAACAACTATCAAACTTGATATGTGCAAATTGAAACTTAACAATTTGATCAATCTAATCTGGAGGCTCAACTGCTAGGGAGGATGCACTTGTTCTTATGAATGTACTAAATCCAAGATCAATTCCTGGAGAAGGTCTCTTGTACATCCCCTGCAAACACACATGCTTTGTTGGATGATATAACTTAGAAAGCATATACAAGTACATACCTGCATATACAAGTACATACCTTTGAAATTTGTAGTATCGTTCAACTTGTCTTCTAATATGAAACTAGACACCATCTTGATAAGAAGAGGTTAGAAACTGGATAAAAAAGGTTCAATGACTAGAACAAGCTAGAAACCTTGAAATTTCAAATTTGACAACAAAATCAATTTTGACCAAAAGTCAACTATTGACTTTGACCATGAACTCAAACTTAATGTTTTTGCTGACTAAGGGAATTAGAGGGTGTGCTATGCTATGGAGCACTAGAATATCTAGAAATTAGGTCAAACACTTCACTTATGGTGCCCAAAAATTATATCAGGGTTTGTTGTAGTTGCAAAAATCAGAAACCCTTGTTGCAGCTGCAACTGGTGCTACAATGAGCTTGACAAAGAAATCCCACTCTATATCAGAATGATTAGACTCTTTTAAAGGTAGTGTGGGCCATAAACTGTTAAAATATTCTATGTGCTGATTTTACCATAAACAATATCACTATTGTCACCCAACCATAGGCACGTAGCCACCCTCGAGCACCGTAACCTTTGTTATATAGAATGATTCCGGAAACAACACTAGAACCAATAGATAACCAAGAGAGCACATCTTTCTCCAAATATAGCTCACCAGATAGAAAGTCCCAAAGCCACATAACAAGAACAATACTCAACTGCAGTAGTTGTAGTTTCACTTACCAAGAATACCACCAAGAAAATCATAATACCACCAAGAATGTCACTAAGAATACCACCAAGAGATACTAGAAGGTAGGGCGCATATCTTAGGCTAGATAACACTAGAGAGAGAGACCAAGAATCACCCCAGAAGATCCACCTTCCCTTCTTGAAGCTGCAGCTCCAAACTTGCACTATGATATAGAGAGTGAGTGAAGCGAGTGAGTACAAATGAGCTTAAGCACCTCCTATTTATAGTGGTTCTTGTCACTTTTCCGGGCCAACTTGTCCTTCTAGAAGCTAATACTTTAATATTAATTATTTTACTGAGCTGACTTGTCTTCTAGAGTTTCTACACATCTGTTTAGGGTTTCTCTTGCTTCAAGAATATTCTATTCTAGCCAAAGGTTACACATGGAGGTTAATACCTCCCGTAGCTAGCATAATATGAATATGGGCCTCATGTGTAGGTGTGAATAGGTATATATAGAAATCATGTATACATTATTGAGGACATGTGAATTGTGATGTATGAATGTACATATATTTGGATATTTGGAGGAGGTTCTCCTATTATTTAAGGAGTTATTATGTAACACATCTCTCGTATCTATATTGGAGTTGTGCTCCACACTCACATTGATGTACATGGTGTGTACTTTTGGTTTATTTTGATACTTTAAGATTTTGGTACATAACATTTGGTATCAGAGCATCGATCATCGATCCTAGATTTTTTCTTCTCAAAACAAGTCATTTTAACATTTTTGCTATAAATTTTTTTTGAGCCACTTTAGACATTGAAAATTGCAGGTCAGTTAAAAGACATATCAAGGTACTCGTGGTGCAAATTTCAGATTCTGGGTTGTTATACTTTCGTAGATATACCATATGGAAGATAGGGTTTTTGACTAGTCCTGTAATCAATCTCAAACATGTATTTTGGGTAAAATGTTCATATCTTCTTCAAAGAGGATCCAAATTCAGTGAAACTAGTTGCATTCGAAAGAGAAAAGTCCATAGTATTTATGGTACAAATTTCAAAATGAAGTATTAGATATTGGACTGATCCAGATTTTATGAGAAGAATGAAATGAATACAAATTATTAAAAGATGCTTAACACAGAATAACAAAGATACAATAAAATTGTTTCCTATTAAATAAGGAAATAAGATGAAATTGTAAAATGCAGTGGAAAACAAGCTTGCTGGAATGGTGGCGGCTTATCTCTAAGAAGAGATGTGACGGCTGCGCTCATTCGCAAGAAGATGATTACAATGAGGCTCTGAAGGCCTTTTTACAATAAACATTAATGTAAAAAACCTTAGACATCCAAAAACCTAACCCTATGAGATGAAGCGCCAAAAGTCACGTGGGCCCCGTTTGGGTAAGTTAGTACATCAACTTCCCGGGGTTGTAACTTTTGCATACGATCTCCGTTTTAGGCGCACGATAGCCCGTTGGAAAGGTATCGTCGAGGAGATTCATTTTGGGGGCTCAATCAGAGCCTTCAACTATCATTGAGAATGTCGACCCCAAAAAACCTTCATTTAGGCCCTCAAAATGGCCCCGAAAGTTAAAAACTACTAAAAATAGTAAATTGCCAAAATTGCCAAAAAAACTGTTTTGAGCAAGTTGGACAAGGTGGGTGGCCACCGATATCCACCTGAATCAATACTCCCTCCTTATGAAGCAATGGTATCCATTGCGTTGAGTTCCCCCATAAGATGAGGAAATTTCTGCTGAATTTGGCCTCGGGTGAGCCACTTGCCTTGGTGCAGGAGTTGCCGTATTTTGATGACTCGATAAAGCTGGAACCTTTTCTGTCGAGTGCCCTTGATATATGTGTCCATGATATGATCAATATATTCCTATTGCATGCAGTCAAGGTATAGCTCTGTTGGTGTCAACTGCTCTGCTATCTTGGAGGTGTCCAATAATGGTGGGAAATATGGCCGAAGGAGAGCCACGTTGAAAACTAGGTGCAGGCCAAGGAAAGGGGGAATGTTGAGCTCAAAAGCATTGTCACCCACAACCTTGGTGATGGTGTATGACCCATAACGGAGTGGGTGAAGCTTCCGATGGGGCCCTGTAAGGCGTTATTTCTACAAGTGCAACCAAACTTTGTCTCCCACCTGAAACTTATGTGGCACCCGATGTTGATCATTGTGTTGCTTGTACTTGGCATTAGATTTATGTAAAATATCCTAAACCCGTTGGTGGATGTGTTGGATCCGCTCAATGAACCGGGTGGCTTTTTCAGCTTCTAGTGGAGCAGGAGACAAGTCGACCGAGGTGGTCACTAGGGGTAGTGCAACATCCATGGGGCCCAATGGTTGGAATCCCAACCTCACCTGAAAGGGGCTGTGGATAGTTGAGCTATATAGGGCTTGGTTGTAGCTATGTTGGACATAGGGAAGAATCTCATCCCATGTGCGGGGGTATTTTTAATTGTACATGCACAGGATATGTACGATCATTCGATTAACGACCTCAATTTGGCCATATGTCTAGGGGTGGAAGGCAGTGGATTTGGTGAGCTTGGTATCCAGGAGTGATCGGAGGCTCGACCAGAATGTGCTGAGGAACCGACTGTCATGGTCTGAGATAATGGTTTGTGGGATCCCAAAATGTACCCATACTTGTTCAAAAAAGAGCTTGGCAGTGGCTTCTGCCATGATGTTCTTTTTGCAGGCGGCTAGAATCACCATTTTGGAAAAGCGATCAACAACCACAAAAACACAGTCATTTCCCCTCTTGGTGGATGGGAGGCCCGACACGTAGTCCATTGAGATGGATTCCCATGGCCTGTCAGGAGTAGGAAGAGGGGTGTACAGGCCCTGTTTCTTAGTGGTCGGTTTGGAAATAGTGCAGGCAGTGCAGGACTTGATATACTTGCTGATGTCCTGTCAAAGTTTCGGCCAGTAGAAATGTTTCTGTAGCACTGCAACTGTCTTTTCGATGCTAAAGTGTCCTGCCACCCGACTGTAGTGAGCTTCCCAAATTAGCTTTGCACACTCGCTTGATGGAACACAAAGATGGCCCAGACAACACAACAACCCATCTTGAAGATGGAAATTAGTGACCACTGAGTTGGCGCCCAACATTTGGTAGGTGGTGGAGAAGTCAGGGTCTGTCTTGTAGAGGTGGGGCCATCCGGAGGTCTCGTGGCTGCAAGAGTCTATCACTGTGGTGAGTGCCGCGACTGGAGGTCAGATGAGGCAATCAACAACTCGGTTGGTACTTCCTGTTTTATACTTGATGTTGAGGTGGAACTACTGTAAGTATGTGGACCACTTCTGATGGTGGTCATTCTGCAATTTTCCTTGGGTCCACATGAATTGTAGTGGCTTGTGATCAGTGTGGATGACTGTCTCCTTCCCAAGAATACAATGTCTCCACTGGCGGCAAGTTTTCACAATGGAGTACATTTATTTATCATAAGTAGGGTACTTACAAACATCATTTGATAGTGTCTCACTATGATATGCCACGAGGTGGCCATGTTGAGTGAGAATGACACCCACAACATAGTCTGAAGCATCTATCTTGATCTCAAAGGGATGTTGCAGGTCCGGTAATGAAAGTACTGGGGATGAGCACAAACACTTCTTCAAGTAATCGAAGGCTTGTTGTTGGGACAGGCCCCACACAAATTTTTCCTTTTCGCCACCCTTGGTTACTTGGCTGAGGGCCCATGCGATATGAGAAAATCCCAACACGAACCTGCGGAAGAAATTGGCGAGGCCCAAGAAACTCCAAAGTTCAGTGAGTGTGGTTGGGGCTGGCTAGTCACAGATGACCTAGATCTTGGCTGGATCCACATGCACACCATACCAATCAATGATGTAGCCTAAGTAATGGACCCTGTCCATGCCGAAGGAGCATTTTTCCAAGTTTGCATATAGTTTGTGCTGCCGCAGGGTGTGCAGAACCTATTGAATATGCTGCAAGTGTTCCGCCCCAAGTCTTGATGTAGACGAGGATGTCATCCAGATACACCACTACAAAATTATTGGTGAAAGTTCGTAGGATATCATCCATCATCCTCATCAAAGTTGCTGGAGCATTTGTCAAACCAAAAGGCATGACCAACCATTCAAAAAGACCTTCTTTTGACTTGAAGGCGGTCTTCCATACATTTGTATATTCTATTGGGACTCGGTGGTATCCAGACTTCAGATCAATCTTCCTAAATTATTTGGCCCTCGTGAGCTGATCAAGGAGTTCTTCAATTTGGAGAATCAGGTACTGGTTTCAGACTGTAATTTTATTCAAGGCCCGGTAATCAATGAAGAGTCGCCAGGTCCCGTATTTCTTCTGCACCAACATGATTGGGCTCCCACAAGGTGATGAGCTGGGATGTATGTGCCCCTTGTGGAGCAGTTCTTGGATCTGCCTCTTGATCTCCTCATTTTCTAATAGAGAACGGCGGTAGACTGGCCCATTGGGTAGCGGTGCACCTGGGGTCAGATCGATGGGATGCTTGACTTGGTAGTGCAGAGGTACCCCAATAGGAGAGGAGAAGATATCTGAGTATTCTTCCATGACCTTATCCACTTGCTTCTGTTGTGTGGAGAGATCGACCGCGAAGGCCCTAGATGTGGCTGTGATCTTTCGCTCACTCTGAGAGCAAATCACAAAGAAGAAAAATTTCCCAGTCTGAGAGATGACCTTACTGCATTGCTTGGTAGAGATCAAGGAAATAACACGAGGAGGGATTGCCTTGGGTATCCTATACAATTTCCTATTCAAAGTAATAATAACACTACGAGGCCTAGACTCATATACAAACGACGTTTCCATAAATAAGGTTGGCCCAAAAGAACATTACAAACATCGAGAGGAGCAACATCACACAATACCTCGTCTTTGAAGGGCTTGATACCGTACGACAATCGACACTATTGGTTGATGCAGAGATCGCTTCCTTAGCGGAGCCATCCAATGCTGTAGGGTTGTGGGTGTGGTATTGTCTGCAGGGAAAACCGCTTGATGACCTCTGCTGAGATGAGGTTATTCTGGCTATCACTATCAATGATGAAGTGCAGTGGGGTGCCTTTTACCCACATTTGTGAATGGAAGAGGCACTCGCCTTCTTTTGGCTCCTCTGGTTCACTAAGCTGGAGCTTGGTGGTAGAAATGGTGGCACTGGGTTCCATGTCAATCATCCATCTTCCCCTTCCTGGTTCTGACTTAGAGTCAGAACCCGCATCTTATTAAGAGGCTTTCACTTCAGCCACCAACGATTTCTTTGAGCGACAGTAAACAGTGTTATGCCAAGGGCTCTTGTGGAAGTCGCACCACTTCCCGGTATCTTTCTTCGTCTTTCCAGTGTCCTTATTTGCTTGTGGCTTGTACTAGTTGTCCTAATATTGTCCATATTTTCTCTGTTCTTTGTTCTATGGGTTGGGGCTGCCCCTTCCTAGCTTTTGCTGTGAGGGGTTCCCAGGCCCAAATTGCCGTGTCTTTTGTTTGAGCTTCTGCTTGATTTTGACGGCATATCGGTAGGCCGCGCCCAAGGACAAAATGTCCAGAAATTCCATTTCGGTATGGATGTATCTATGCAGAGCACCACAATACTTGAGCACCAGATGTCACTCTGAATCTTTGATACCCATCTTGGTGCGCAAAGTATGGAAGATATTTGTGAACTCTTGCACTGCTTGGTCTCTTTCTTGCCGTAGTGTGGTCCATTTGGTATACAAGTTGTCATAAATTCCGATAGGGTAATATTGTTCCTTAATAGAATCCCTGAAGGATTCCCAGGTGGCCACGACTGTAAACAATGAGGGTTCCTTTGTTTCTTTTTTCTCATAGAAAGTTTCCCACCAATCTTTGACATGGGGAATGACTTTGAGGAGTGCAAAAGTAATCTTTTCTTTATTCGAAAAGTAATGGACAAAAAAATACCCTTCTAGTAGATTCAACAACTTGTCTACAACATCTGCGTCTATCTGACCTTCAAATATAGGAATATAGAAGTTGATTTGTACCTTGAAGGGGGCAACACCTCCGCTCGAGGAAGATGAGTCGCCTGTTGGTAGCCGCCGAAGGATTTGCGTGAAACTATCCATCATCTCGTTCCTCTGTTGAGTGAAGGATTCCTCAAGCAACATTTTGAAAGGATCTCCTGTCCTATCATATTTCTTTTCTCCTTCCATGAGAGGTCGCTTGGGTGTGCGAGAGATTTTATCCTCAAGAGAAACAAGCTCGAGGCCCAATTCTTTGTATCTTGACCTCGTTGGGGACATGCATTAAGATGACAAGGAGCAGACCACTCTGATACCACTGATCCAGATTTTATGAGTAGAACGAAATGAATATAGATTATTAAAATATGCTTAACACAGAATAACAGAGATACAGTAAAACTGGTTTTCTATTCAATAAGGAAATAAGCTGAAACTATAAAATGCAACGAAAAACAAGCTTGCTGGAATGGTGGCAGCTTATCTCTGAGAAGAGATGTGACGAATGTGCTCATTCGCAAGAAGATGATTACAATGAGGCTCTGAAGGCCTTTTTATAATAAACATGAATGTCAAAAACCCTATACATCCAAAAACCTAACCCTAGGAGATGAAGTGCCAAAATTCATGTGGGCCCCGTTTGGGTAAGTTAGTACATCAACTTCTCGGGATTGTATCTTTTGCATACAATCTCCGTTTTAGGCGCACGATTGGAAAGGTATCATTGAGGAGATTCATTTTGGGGGCTCAATTATAGATTTAGAATATCATTGAGAAGCTCAATCCTGGAAACCTTCATTTAGGCCCTCAAAATGGCCTCAGAAGTTAAAGACTGCTAAAAATAATAAATTGTCAAAATTGCCAAAAAAATGCTTTGAGAAAGTTGGAAAATGTTGGTGGCCACCAATATCCACCTGGATCATGGAGATATGGCATTCTGTACAAGTTTACTCTCCAAGAAAGACAAAAAAATTAACAAGGTTTGGGAAAGTTACCATAACTTTCACTTGGCACATCAAATTTTGGTCAGACCTGTGACATTGTAGAGAAAACATATTAGAGTACAAACATAATAGAGTACTACAAGCTGAAATTTTAGACTTAGAGGGTTTGTTATTTTAGAAATACATCAGAAGGAAGGTTGGTTAGAAGGACAGACTCCAAATCAGGGTTTCAAAGGTATGTTCACTTAAAACCATCTCAACGTTTGATTGAGATGTCCGATTGAGTTGATTCAAAAGCCATTAGAAAGAGAAAACATAGAATATTATATTGGAACAAGGATTATAACTATTTAAAACCATTATTCTTAATATATTGAAGCTATAAGTTGAATGTTTGAGTAAGACCTCAATTAAGCATCAATGTTAATGCCTAAGTTTAGTGGAGATGAAGATAAAGATGAAATAAATCTCAGGGAATGGTTGAGGATGATAAAGAAAAATAATTTGACACCTTTTACGACAACAATTTTCTTGACTGGTGAAGCTTTCAAGTGGTGGGATAGCCTTGATAAAGGTACTAAACTCTCCCCCACATGAGAGAATTTTGAAAAAATCTTCTCAAATAAATGGACCAAGGATACAAAAAGGGAGGAGATGTAAAAAATTCAGGAGGAGTTAAAAGAAGAAAAAAAGAGATCAAGAAGAAGAGTGACAAACTATATAAGACACAAGAACTTAATGAAGCACTTGTTAAAGAAGTTAAAAAATTAAAACAATGAATGAGCATTAAAAGGAAGTGGGAAAAGGACAAGTGAAGGGAAGAATTGAAAAAGAGAGATGAAAAAATATGTATATTATGAAACCATAATAAAAAATTATTGTATGAGGTTAATAGATCAAAAGAAGAAAATAAGCAGTATCAAAATCAAGAAAAATAAAGGATATTAGGTGAAGAAACTACCAAAAGATTTGAAGAGGAAATTTGCAAGAAGGATGAGGAATCCCTAAATAACGATGAGGTAAAATCAGAAATGAAATCCAAAATTGAAGAATGACGTCATAATTTGATAAATGGGGTGACATTGCAGCTTCATAAGGAGAAAGAAGACAAGATTCAAGGTCACCAGAAGATACTTCAAGAAGTTAAACTTCATCTAGAGGATGTACATGCCAAATATGATGGTATTATCTCCAAGGCTAGAGTAATCAAAGACCAAGCAAAGAGGATAGAGTATACCATTGTCTCTGAAAATAAGATAAATGAAATGCATGTATAGAGTGAAGGAAAACCATCAAATGTGAAACCATATCAACACCCTCATTACTAGGGAAAGATTTCAAGGAATACAAGAAGGTCAATATCATCATTATCAAGGAAGAAGATGGAATACTTGTCAATATTCATGGAACAAGTCATCACAAAACTACTCTTCAACAAGATATTATTAGAGACCAACAACCACTACAAATTAGAGAAGTTACGACAACAATACATGGAATCAAAGAAAGAAAATTACGCAACTACTAGCCACCAAGGATTAAGATAAAAAATAATTGATTTTGGATGGATGGATCATCATCAATGGAATGAATAAAGTAGGAACATAAAATAATCGTATTATTTGGTTTCATCACATGTGAAGCCTTTAATTGCAAATCTTCAAGGACAAATATTTTTGAAATATATATGTAATAGGGTAGAACTAATAGTAAAGTGGGTGCGGGGGGGGAGAGGGCGCATATGTAGGGTTAAATGTATATGATATGACCCCAAGAGGGGGCATATATGGGGCTAAATGTATATGTAATAGAGTCGAACTAATAGTAAAGGGGCCTCATGTGTAGGTGTGAATAGGTATAAATAGAGATCATGTATTCATTGTTGAGGACACATGAATTGTGATGTATGAATGTATTTGGATATTTGGAGGAGTTTATCCTATTATTTAAGGAGTTATTGTGTAACTCATCTCTTGTATCTATATTGGAGTTGTGCTCCACACTCACATTGTTGTACACAAGGTATACTTTTGGTTTATACTGATATCTTAAGGTTTTGGTACATAACAATGTTTCCCTTTTCCAACTTTGGCCTCTCCTCTTGTTCAAATTCTTCTTCTTTAAAACTCAAGCTTTACTCATGAGGAAACTTTTACTTCTTCAACATCATTGTTGTAGGCAAGGTGACGATGTTCTTATTCAACTATGCCATGCTTATGGTTAGTTGCAACATATTTAGAGACAACTAGGTCATTTGAGTGTCCAAATTCGCAACTCTAGCTTCCAACTCACTACCTTCTTGACTATCTCTCATATCAAAATCTTGAGACCATTTCTTTCTTCTTCTTGCTCCAATCTCAGGATTCTCTAGAACACTCTCCACATTTTTACAATCTTATTAGTCTTGTCAACATTCACAGTGGTATTCTCTTTACAATCTTCATGAGTCACCACTCTAATACCAATATGATTCGTAATTGACTAGTCTATAGCTAACTTGATTCACCAACATGAACCATACGATTATTTCCAAGATTTCATTTGCTTTTATGTGATTAATACTATTGTGAAATTACTAGTGAGCGTGAATTCTATTGCAAATGAACTAAATGTAAGAAATTCTCGATCATACAAAATAAATATAGAAAATTATCTTGGAGAAACTCAATGTGGGAAAACTCCAACTTGAAAAGGCTTGCTCGACTCTTTTTTATTCTCATGGAAAGTTACAAATTATATATAATCCCAAGCACTTGAACCAACCTCTTTCTACCAATTGAACAAATCCCCATATCCTCTTCCCTGACTAGTTGTCCTCTCCCTTCTAGAAGACCAAACACCCCAATAATCAACTATGATAGTCTGGTTGTAATTCTCATTGCCCATATGGAGTCGTTTTGGCCATGTGGGGATTGCTTTCATCCCTTTTGGCATTTATGCGACCTTAAGAATCCATTCTCTCTAAAACCCCATGGGTTTCCTTGATATGGATGAGTTCTTTATTTTCACAAGTCTCGAAATCTTTCAAGACATTTCTACTCACCTTATGAAAGTCTTCCTTTGATGCGAACACTGGAGGGAGGAAGGGTGTCTCCACATGTTTTTATTTGCTACCCACTGTGCTTACACATTCACTCAATGATGTGGAGGTAACATGCCCCAACTGGAAAAACCCCAGATCATGCATTAACATGGGGTACCACTTTATGATACAAAGGGAAGAGGCAACACCTCCCCCTTCTATTGTCAAAACACCACATCTAACTTTAGTAATTGTTGACAGGTAAAAATGGCCCGTGTCAACAAGGGGAGAATTGTCCGATGGCAGGTCCCAATTAGACCCACTCGGTTGGTATGGCGATTTCCTCCGATATGTGGGCCCAATTGCCATCAATTAAAAAGGTCGCTTCTTGAAAGAATAGTTGTTCATTTAAACACTTCTAAAACCTAAATGCAGTTATAATCTATAATGCATATTCAATCCTATTTTAACCTATAGCTACTCCTAATATAACAGTAACATATGTTGATTGCAAGCACAAAGTTTTATTCCTAGAAAGAGAGAATTTGCATTTCATAGTATACAACCATACTATCATATTTAGTTCAAATATAAATATAAAGAAATTTGCATGTTTAAAAGAATTAAATATATTCTTACAATTAAATCACTTATAACCATTCTAAATCATATTTCATTAACAAGGAAGTAATTCTATTGCTAATGAAATGAATGCCCAAGAGAGTACATACATCCATTGATACACACAGAGAAATCTAATGCATAAAACAATAAATATAATATATGGTCATAAGTGTCTTCTCCTTTTATTCGATCTTTCGAAAAAATTCTTCGGAAGGAGGTCCAAGAAAGAATTCTAAAAATAATTTTGATCCTTTCTTCAACCTAATAACAATATAAAAACCAAAATTTTGGATTTTCTAGCCACAAACAACCTTCAATCTTTCATTAAGCTTGATAAAAATATGCATGCCCAATTTTGATATCTTCCAACCCCTAAAACTAAAGCATAAATCCCCTTTTGTAATCAATCTGGGTGGCTCTTCACCTCCTCTATTCTCTATTTTCCGGTTACACACGTTCTTTCTTTCCCACAAGAATTTTGGTTCTCATTTACAAAAATAGCTAAAGAATAACCACCAAACAAATACAATCTAATTTGAGCACTTGCAAAGTCACAGGTTTTGTCTTTGGCATATGTTTATGTAATTGTTCTTGACAGGTGGCAGTGCAACTCTACTTCTAGAAGTTAGCATTTTATCTTTGATCTTATCCTATTTTATTTCACCCCATTTACTTTCATTGTTATTATTTTATTTTATCTCTTGATGTGAACACCTGTACATTTTTTAAAACCAATAATTAATTATATTACAAAATCCTCTATGTGAAAACAATGATAAAAAATAAAATAAAAAATAAAAAGAGAACGTAATAATCAATATGAAGATGCCCCTATAAAAGTAAGATTCTCGAACAAATATTCTTTAATTCGAGTAAAAATTCATAGTCCGGATTGATTTAATTCGGACGAAATGACTATATATATATATATATATATATATGACTAGGGAAATCAACAACTAGTCGGGCACGAACTCGCATGACACATGGTCGTGTTATCCGACTGCTACCACTATAACCCCATGGTCGTGTTATTCGACTGCTACCACTATAACCCCAGGCATGCGAACGCGACCCCTCACACGATACAAAAGGCTAGTTGAGGGTTTCGAACTGGTGACTTTAGATAATGGAGTGCCTTAATAGTACACTCCATCACCGATTGTTCTACACCTCAGGGGCTTAAATTTGGAGGATATGGGGGAGGGCATGCAGGTGAGATTTGATCCACTTATGTGTGCACGCGTCACAATATTATTTTAATATAATATCTTTGGGTGCAACCACGCGTTCAACCACTACCTCAAGGTGCCCCCATGGCTCCAGGTTAGGCCCTCACGAGAATTGAACCTTGCCCAACGGTGAAAAACTTCTCTCTTTTCACCATTAGATCCAACCCCTTTGGGCCCAGACATAATTAACATTATGAAGGGATGTTTGAATCAATTTAATCTTTTCTTTCTCATTATACTTCTATATCAAATCTCAAATACAACAAAATCCTTCCATTTATTCACCTTGGCGAGTGGCCATTAACGGATCTCGGGTAACAAAGTGGTTACGAATGCCCAAAGGTTGATAATATCCTTGGATTTAACAATGAAAACTATAACTTTTGCATTCTCGGCACCTCTATGCAACTTCATTCAAAATTAGGGTTTACGGTTTTTTTCTTTTTTTAAAATACCTCTAGGGTTTGTGTTGAATGGAAACCATAGAATTAAACCATTATCAATCATAGATATCACGAGGTGGAGGGTTATAATCCAGAATCCTCTTAGATTGCCCTGCTACACTAAGCGGGTAGAAGGTGAAAAACACTTCCTCTTAGATTTCCCTGCTATACCCATATTAGATCCCAATTTAAAAATATCTTCCACATTACTGACCTTCCTAACCTCCTAAGTCATCAAAACTATGATGATGTTGGAACACTTCCCTCAATGTTTTTTTGATCACAGAAATACAATTTTAAAGAAATTGAAGTAATCTCTTACCTTCTTAAGGTCCGATAAACCAATTGATCTTAGTTGATGTTAATCATAATAATAATAATCATCATCATCATCATCATCATATATATATATATATATATGGGTGAGTGAAAGCTAATGATGGTCTCTCATGACGCGTTAGTGGAAATGCAAACCTGGAAAAACAACAATCTGTTAACTTGGAGGGATTATTCAAGGTACTTTTACAATGAATTTGAATATGGTGTAAGAAATTGAATTATCTTTCCGAATATACAAGTTTTATTCATAGAAATTGTGAATAACTACGTCAAATTTGTTTTTTTCTAACATTGGTATCTTATTTTTCCAACAAAATATAAGGTATATGTTTTTGTTAGTGCAGGTGTTGAGTACCTTAATGATGGAATTTCGTTTCAAAAACTTGTATTCTTGTAGAAAACCCATTTTTCTTGTGCCATGTATTTTTTGGAAAATTTTTAATATTAATTTAATATTTTTTTGCAACTTTGTAATGTACTTGATAACATACCTAGGGAGGATGATCAATGTAGTACAGGGTACCTAAAGGGAATCATTTATGTAATGTGGCCTTAAATCATGGAATAAATACCACTTGGTAGTTGGAGGGTAACAAATAGGCCCACTAGGTCGCTAAAGGAGATATATAATGATGAGGGGTAGTTGGCATAAACCCCTAAGAATACTCATGAGATATTATATATACACGAGTATCATTGCATTAAGAAATGTTGAGTATTATATTATAGCAAGAATGGCTCGTGGAGTGAGTCCATCCATAAGGAGTATTTGATGGTGTTACCCTATGTTAAGGGTTATCTATATCCCTGTGTCTATTCTTGCATTGATGCATTTTATTATTTTATTATCTTTGAAGTCAATGGTTTCTAGATTTTATCTATTAGGTTCACTACAAACTTCCATCAATTATGTTATATGTGACATCAACATTGTAGTGCTTACAATGGTTATTGGGGGATTTTCATTCATGTGTAACTATAGTCATTTTCTTGTCTTTCCATTTCCCTTTGTTGTTTTCAATTTTCTTGTGTTCTTATAACTTTCTTTGCTTGGGTCCCCAATACTATCTCTTCTTCTCATCTCCCTCAATATATTGTCCTTGCACAAGGCTCCATCAATGGAATTTGGTTGAAATGCATCACAAGTATTCATATATGGCCAAATATTCCTCCTACAAAATGAAAACATCAAGGTTTTTAGGAGATATACCCAACTGAATAACCCATTTTCAAAACTCAGTGGTGTACTCTTGCACAATATGTCCTTGTCTATGTCGAAAGAAATGTCATTGTATCTTTTGTTCTTCCTCATATCCAATGGCATAGAACTATGAATTAATGAAATTCTCGAATGTTTCACATTGGGTCACTATTGGTTCCTTCTAGAGTCTTTGAGTTGCAAAATAACTTTCCCACCAATTTATGTATGGCCTTCTAACTTCAACTAAGAAAAATACATTATTTTCTCTTCACCAATTTCATGTATACTAAAATTAACTTCTAGTTGATGTAACCATTGATTTAATTTAAGGGTATCAATCTCACCTACATAGGGCTTGGTGTCAGTCTTTGCTTCAACTCTAAAATGTGCCTAGACTTTGTTGGTGTTCCCCTTTTCCAACTTTGGCCTCTCCTCTTGGTCAAATTCTTCTTCTTTAAAAATCGAGCTTTACTCATGAAGCAACTTTCGCTTCTTCAACACCATTGTTGCAATCAAGGTGGCGATGTTCTTATTCAACTATGCCATGCTTATGGTTAATTGCAACATGTTTAGAGACATCTAGGTCATTTGAGTCTCCAAATTCATAACTCTAGATTCCAACTCACTACCTTCTTGATTATCTCCCATATCAAAATCTTGAGACTGATTCTTTCTTCTTCTTGCTCCAATCTCAAGATTCTCTAGAACACTCTCCACCCAAGGGGGGGCATATATAGGGTTAAATGTATATGATATGACCCCAAGGGGGGGGAATATATGGGGCTAAATGTACATGTAATGTGTAAATCTATATGTAATAGGGTCTATCTAATAATAAAGGGGCTGTTAAAATATTCAATGTGCTCATTTTACCATAGACAATATCACTATTGTCACCCAACCATAGGCACGCAGCCACCCCCGAGCACCATAAAATTTTCTAAATAGAATGATTCTGGAAGCAACACTAGAACCAACATATAACCAAGAGAGCGCATATTTCTCCAAAGATAACTCACCAGACATAAAGTCCCAAAGCCACAAAACAAGAACAATACGCAATTGCAGTAGTTGCAGTTGCACTTACCAAGAATACCACCAAGAACATTAGAATACCACCAATAATATCACCAAGAATACCACCAAGAGATACTAGAAGATAGGGTGCATATATTAGGCTAGATAACGCTAGAGAGAGAGACCAAGAATCACACTAGTAGATCCACCTTCCATTCTTACAGCTACAACTCCAAACTTGTGCTATGCTTGAGAGAGTGAGTGAAGTGAGTGAGCACAAATGAGCTCAAGCACCTCCTATTTATAGTGGTTCTTGTCACTTGTATGGGCCGACTTGTTCTTCTAGAAGCTAATACTTTAATATTAATTCTTTTACTGAGCCAACTTGTCTTCTATAGTTTGTACACATATGTTTAGAGTTTCTCTTGCTTCCAGAATATTCTATTCTAGCCGAAGCTTACACATGGAGGTTAATACCTCCCGTATATACCATAATATCAACACTCCCTCCTAGTTAGGGAGGTATTAACTGTAATGGTCTCAAACACATCCATCCATTTTCCATGGTAGGGGCAAGGCTCACATAGTCTTGCAGACCATTCTACAGGTAGCATCATCATAGCCACACATGATATCTCATGATTATGCATATCAAGTCACGAGCATCATCATCACTATCCACTTAGTTGGAAATCACCTCCAACACCACTGGTTGGCACACCAGCCTAGAAGACAATTTCAACACTACTAGTAGTCTCCATGGCAATCCAGTAGTAGTACACAGTTACTACAATGTCATCCAATAGATCATAATAGTGTCGATCCATAGTAGTACAAAACTACTATCCAGTTGTACACAACCACTCCTAGTAGCGCACAACTACTATCTAGTGACATACAATCAGTACCAGTGGAACAAATCCACCATAGTAGTACATAGCTACTGTCCAGAGACACACAAGCCATCACCATGCAGTACAACTATCTCCTGGCATCAAATCATATCATCGTCTGCATCATCTCTCGAGGCCATACTCCATATGAGTAATCAAGCATGATCCTTAGTAATTCATGTGCCGGAATTAGCACACTCAACATAGTGTCTCGCATAAGTAACTAATTCAACAAAGTGATATAGGGACCATTCTTCCTATCCTGGTCATTGTCCGTGACACATGAAGAATGACTATCCCAACAGATGATGAAAGCCCCACAGTGGGCTACAAGGACCTTTCTTCTAATTAGAACATACGTCCTAGAAGAATGAATTTTGTCCCAGATGATGAAAGCCACACCATGGGATACAAGGACCATTCTTCTAATGCAGACATATGTCCTAGAAGAATCACTGTCCTGGACCATTTTCCCCCCTCTGGCCACTATCATGAACTCATGGAAAATGTCTATCCTATTCCAATATCCCCACTCTGGTCACTACTGTGAACTTAGGGAGACAGACCATTCTACATGTCTGGGAAAATCCCCAAGAGAATAGATGTCTTGGACCATTCTACTTGTCCGAGAAATTCCTTAGGAGAATAGATGTCCATGGTACATCGACAATCTGTCAACCTGGACCATTCTCCACAGGGAGAATGTCTGTCCACTAGCAATCTATTTTGCCTGGTCCATTCTCTACTTGGAGAATGTCTGCCCACCATCACACTGACTATCCATGATGCCATATATCAACATTCCCTTCCAATCGAGGAAGTCATCTCCTCCTTTTCAACTAAGGAAGGTATCTCCACTGTATCATCTCTAAGTTGTACTAGCATGATGCAAATGCATCATATCTAAGATATACTGGCATGATGTGGAGTATCATCTACATCATCTCTAAGCCGTACTATCATGATGTGAATGCATCATATCTAAGCTGTACTAGCATGATGTAGATCAATGTATCTGCATCATCTCTAAGCCATAATAGCATGGTGTCAATGCAACATCTCTAAGTTGTACTGGCATGATGCAAGTCATCTGCATCATCTCTAATATGTACTAGCATGATGCTACAACATCATATCTAAGTTGTACCAGCATGATGCAAATGCATCATATCTAAGTTGTATTGGGATGATGTCGATCAATGTATCTGCATCATCTCTAAGCCGTACTAGCATGGTGTCAATGCACCATTTCTAAGATGTACTGGCATGATGCGAGTCATCTGCATCATCTCTAAGATATACTAGCATGATGCTACTGTATCATATCTAAGCTGTACTAGCATGATGCGACTCTGGCAAATGCATCATCTCTAAGCTGTACTAGCATGATGCTAATGCATCATATATAACTTGTACTAGCATGATGCATCTCAAGACATCTGTATCATATCTAAGATGTACTAACATGATGCTGAAGCATCATATCTAAGCTGCACCAGAATGATACAGATCAACACTCCCTCTCAACCAAGGGATAAATCTCCACAAGTCCCATCTTGTCCCTCAAGTATGTAAACTTTATCTTGGATAGAGGTTTTGTCAAAATATCAGTTGCTTGCTATTCGATGGAGATGTACTAGAGAATCATTTCTCCCTTTTGGAATTTTTCACGAATAAAATAGTACTTGATCTGAATGTGCTTCGATCTGTCATGGAACACATGATTCTCTTGAAAGCTTCACACATCTTTGATTATCACAATACATCATAGTCAAATCCAACACCTAAATAGTCCATAAATTAGCTTACGAAGCCATACTGCTTCCGTGCAAACATCACATGCTGCAATATACTCTGCTTCTGCAGTGATGAGTGCAACAGAATTTTGTTTCCAACTAGCCCATGATATCACAACAGAGCCCAAACTGAAACATATTCCAGAAGTACTCTTTCTGTCATATGCACTCCCTGCCCAATTTGAATCAGTAAATCCATGTAGTTGTACATCACTACTTGAGACATATCTCAAACCATAATTTAGCATCCCATGAATATATCTCAAAATGTGCTTTGCAACTATCCAATGCTCATGTCTAGGTTCCACCTAGAACTGGCTCAATGTGTTCACAACAAAGAAAATGTTTGGTCAGACATTAACCAAATACATCAATGAGCCAATGAACCGCCGGTACAGGTATGAGTCTACTAGATCAAAATCAGAGTCTCTCAACTTCTTCGAATCTGCCACCATAGGAGTTGCCATGGATTTGCAATCAATCATCCCAAACTTCTGAAGGATTTGTACAACATACTTCCCTTGCCCCAGGAAGATTTCACTGTGCTTTTACTATACTTCTAGTTCCAAATAATAATGCATGAGACCAAGATCCTTCATATAGAATTCAGAGGATAACTCCCTCTTACACTGAATAATGAGAGGCTCTACACCTGTCAGAAACAAATCATCAACATATAGTAGCCGAATCATAGGTGCATCATTCACAACCTTGTAATAAGGATATGGATCAACATAGCTCTTGGAAAATCCAGGTCTCTTCAAGTAACTGCCAATTCGTGCATACCAAGCTCTTGGAGCTTGCTTGAGTTCATACAAGGCCTTCTTCATACATGGGTGTACCTCAAAACCTTGAGGTTTCTCTATGTATACTTCTTCCTCAATTACTCCATTGAGAAAAATGGTCTTTACATCCATATGATGTAAACTCCAACCCATGGATGATAAAAGAGATATGATGGATCTAATAGAGGTGTATCTGGCAACTGGAGCAAACGTCTCATCATAGTTTTCTCCCTCCTGCTTGGAGAACCCTCTAGCCATGAATCTCACCTTATATTTATCAATACTCCCATCTACTGCATGATTTTATCTTGTAAACCCATTTTGAACTGACTACAAACTTTCCTTTAGGTCTAGGCACAATTTCCTATTCATCATTTTTCATGATGGAATGGTATTCTTCCATCATAACTTCCTTCCATTCTTTCTTCTTGACTGCTTCTTCAAAGTTGGAAGGTTCTGCATTGAGATGTTCTGGAGAACACGTAGTTTCTTCCTTGAGACCTTCATGTTCTTCTTCATCATTGGGATCGATGGAATATTCTATATATTTCTTGAAGCCAATATTTTCATCAAAATTCACATCTCTGCTGATTTCAATCTTCTGTTGACCTGGAACATAGATTCTGTAATATTTTGATGACTCACTATATCCAATGAATATGCCCTTGTTTCCTGAAGGTTCCAACTTCTTTCTTTTGTCCTTGGGAAGATGAATATAGATAAGACAACCAAAGATCCTCAAGTGTTAAACACTTGGTTTCTTTCCGGAGAAGGCTTCTTCTAGAGTAATATCTTCAATATATGATGATGAATTATTATTCTGAACATATACGACTGTCATAGCTACTTTCCCCCATAGAAACATGGATATATTCTGGTCATTCATCATTGCCTTAACAAATTCTTCAATGGATCAATTCTTTATTTTTTCCACACCATTCTGTTGAGGATTATGTGGGACAATTAGCTCCCTCTTAATCCCAGTTGCTTTACAAAAGGCAACAAGCTATTTGGAGGTGTATTCTCCTCCATTATCAGATCTTAGTGTCTTGATCTTCTTGTCTGTCAGGTTTTCCAATTCAACTTTGAATTCTTGGAATTTGCTAGATACTTCATCCTTTGCATCTAAATGAATGATATCCAAAACTCCTTTTGCTTTACACGCTTCTTTTAGAATTGATACTTGGTGAGATCACTTGCCTCACCACTTGATGGAGTCATCTACTCTATGTTTGCAACTGTCACTATAGCTCCTTCTTAGAGCTATCCCTTGTGACCTTCCTAGAAAAATAACAACAAGAGAAAAATTATTTCTAATAACATTTTCATAAGAACATATCTATGGTAACAAGGATGATAGTCATCATAGAATTACCAAGGTGACCTACCCGGGAGAAAAATAAGAAATGTCTCCTAGACAAGATGTTAGTTCATTTTGCAAACAAGTGCAATAAGCATCAATAGTACTTACATGCAACCAAGTATACCTAGCAGTAATAGAACCTTTCAAAGGTTGTTGTCACAACTATAATGTTTACTTGTACTGTAGCAACTATCAAACTTGATATGTGCAAATTGAAAATTAACAATTTGATCAATCAAACCTGGAGCCTCAACTGCTAGGGAGGATGCACTTGTTCCTATGAATGTACTGAATCCAAGATCAATGCTTAGAAAAGGTCTCTTGTACATCCCCTGCAAACACACTCATGCTTTGTTGGATGATATAACTTAGAAAGCATATACAAGTACATACCT